>BMAU01017951.1:1050000-1181531 GCA_019973935.1 Trichonephila clavipes | reverse complement strand
ATTTGTAGATAAAACTTTCAATTTCAGAACGCGATTAATACCTTTAAAATAAAAAAAAAAAAATATTTTTCAATATCCTGTTTCGTTATTCGTTAAAAAGTAAAAAATTTTTTCGGACTTCATTTGATAAAGACTGATAAAATATTTTTAAAAAAAATTGTAAAATAATTAAATTGAAAGAAAGATATATATTTAATTTTATTATATTAATTTTAAAATTTTTATAAAAAAATATTTCCGAATTTTCTCCTGGAAATAAAACATCTTTCCGATTCTCTGCAGATGGTGCCACGTGCATAATAAATGCGTTTTAAGGTTTTTAATTAATATCTTTTTAACTAATTGGAATATCGGATTATAAATAGTCAAAACGGTTTGTCAAATCTTTCCCGAAATTTTGGTACATTCGGCGAGTTTCTGCGTCTTGTGGTTCGTGAGAAAATTGGGCTATATTCCTATATACCTACATACATACCTACATAGATAGCTTTGTTTACCTACGAATTTTAATAGTGTAGATTGTTGAAGCGAATAGTGATTACTTCGGCTGTTCAAAGAGCGATTGCTTATGAATAATCCTTTATATACGTGTATTTTAGACTTCGATAATTGAGTCTGAGTGTTATTGAAGGTGTGAAGGCCTTCTGAGATTTGTTCTGCAAATATTGCTGCTGAATCCTGTATTTCAAGGATTGGATTTTCGACAATAAATTCTCATTACTCTTAAAGAACTGTCTTGTTCTTTGCGACTGATTTGCGTAAAATCTTCGAAACCCCTATCAACATAACAATACATTCTTACTGTTCATTGAATTTTTGTCTATCTAACAGGCATGTTATCAATGAAAACAAATAAAAAATGTACACGATAGTTAATAGTTTAATTTTTTCTGGAAATTTATTTATCACGTTTTTTTATATAATTCATTGTTTTCTGTCCCCTATTTCGCAGCATTTTGAAGAATCCACTAGATATAAAACCAAGAAAGAAAAAAGAATATCCGATTTTCTCACGTATTTCAAATGTTTTGAAAGGTTCACTCAATTTAAAAGTGAGGGGGAAAGCTTCTACCCTCTCGCTTCGAAAAAGTCACGTTTCTGTGTTATCTCAATTCTTCCACAAACTTTCATTTATAAGGTTCCAAATCCCCATTCGAATTGACATTTACCGTTGAGACGATGTTCATTTTTTTCTATACTTGTTTTCCAATGAACATGTCTTTGATAGAATGAATTACATAAAAAAGATAAACTGGTAAGGAAATAATACTTTTTACATGCACAGCTATACTACTTTTCTTTTTTGGTTTTATTGTTCGACAGAAGTTTCTTATCGCTGTAGATAAAAAAAGGTAGCTTATTTCAACTTTAACGAAAAAATAATGTGCAGAATTAGTTTTTATTGTAATAAAAATAAACATGTTTCTATCGTTTCTTTATTTCAATTGTAAGGAAGTGATTATTTGATCTTTTTCACCGAAGTCTAATATTTAAGTATAACGAAATCAATAAGTACATATTTTCAGAAAGTGTGACAAATGATATAATAAAATCCTTCTTCATACACCTTTTGAATTTCGTTTTTAAGGTAGTTTGATTAATATTACTATTGCTGTTCTTAATTGGGAAGTATGCAGTTATATTTTCGTGTAATCCAGCGGTCTTGAAACTTTTTCGACTCATGTAATTCTTAGAAGTGTAAGAAGGTGTTTGGGGAAATCCCTTTCCATATACACACACGCAAACTTATAAGAATTTATCTTAAATTAATATTTGAAATTTCGAATTGACACTCATCACTTCCTTATTGATTTTAAAGCCGTTTATGATAGCACCAACAGAAAGGCTCTTATTGCAGCCATGAAAGAGTTCAAAATCCTTGATAAGTTATTAAGACTGATAGCCTGACATTAAGTGAGACAAAGGTCGTAGTCAAGGTGCAGAATAATCCTTCGGACCCATTGGGAATAAAAAAAGGCGTTCGACAGGGATATGCACTGGCGTGTCTTCTTTTTAACCTAGCATTAGAAAAAGTGGCAAAAGATTCCAATACAGAGGAAATATTTTTAATAAATCTATACAATTGTTGGCTTTTGCTGATGACACTGATATCATCGCTTGAACACCCACCGCACTAAGACCGTCTAATCTTTAGATAAAAAGGCCCTCGCGATGGGTGTGAGTAAAGATTAAGGTCGCACTGTTCAGCTACACGAGGGCTTTTGGCGACGGACCACGTAATTTCTCTCAGGATGGGACTGAAATTCAATGGTAATAAGACCGAGTACATGGCTTGCACTAAATTATGTTTTAAAAATTCCCATTTTAAAGAGTAAAGTTTTGAAGTTGTAGACAGCTTTTTACTTATTTAAGTTCCGAAATTAACAATAGAAACGATTGTGCTACTGAAATCCAAAAAAAATAATTACTATAGCTAATATATGTTTTGATGGAATACGAAAATATATGAAATCAAATTTAATCAAAAGAAAAACAAGGGTTTTATGGTATAAAAAAAGCATTTTATGATCAGTATTAAGTTAAGCATGTGATTCTTAGTCAATGTCTCGACTAGATGAAAACATGATAAGTATCTGCAACAGGAAGATTTTGAGATTTATTTTTGGAAGAATTCAAGAAAATGGAACATGATGAAGATGATCAAATTTAGAGCTCTATCAATCATATAAGGAATCTGACATTGTTAATTTCATCAAAATACAACGAATTAAATGGGCAGCTCACGTTATCAGAATGAACGAAAACCGCACCGCTAAAAAAGTCTTCAATGCTCAACCAATTGGCAAACGGAAAAATGGCAGGCCAAATGCCAAATCTTAGATAGATTGATGGCCTAGAAAAAGATCTTTTAGTTTTAAGAAGTAGGAATTGTAGAACATTAGCAGGAAGAAGGCTAGCCTGGAAAAATATTCTTGAGAAGGCCAAGGTCCATCCTGGGCTTTCGTACCACTGAGGAAGGAAGGAATATTTAAAATAGATCCACAAAAATATAGGTACTTTATATGAAAAAAGTTTAAAAAAAATTATTGCATTTGTTATTGAAAATTGTTAATGTAATTTTAATGTTTGTTTATAATTTATGCATTATAATGATACTAATTTGTGATCCAAGTGCCACGTACCCCTGCATTTCCCTCTCCCCCAAAATATAGAACATGTTCTTATATATACTTAAATTTTTATCTTAATATCAAATCGGTTGATATATCAATACGTTGTTCCCGCTCCTTTATTGCAGGAATTTTTTCTGAAAACCAAAAACAAACTTACAAACTCTCTTAGAAAACGATTTAGTTTCGCAAAACATTGCACTAATAAATATAAAATCATTTTACGGAACCCGGTACAGTAAACAACATAATATTCATGGTCTCGTAGGTAAATACGCAAGATACTTTAGTTCTCAATCTATTTACAATGAACAACGTTGTGAAATGAATGTTCTCTCACTGAAATAAGTAAAATAAGCAAAAATAAATAAAGTAATTCTTGTAGGTATACATCCAAAAGGGGAGTTAGAGTTTCCCTCTACACAAATTCACCTTTTCTTTTTTGAATATGTTTCTTTTTATGTAAAATAGAAGAAAAAACTATTATTAACGAAATAAGTGCAAAGGCTCTAGTCTCAATTTCAAATTATTCAAGAAACGCGTTATTCACTCTTTACAGTAGTTTTGCTCCTTTATGTCTTGAATTAGTCAATACTATCGTAAAAAGAATGTTACTGGAAATTAAAAACAATTATTTCAAAAGGATAAAATGAAAGATATAAATAAATTCTAATTAAATATCAACATGGTTTCCAAATAATTAGACATCATTGGCTGTCTAAGCAAATTTCTTAGATTTAAGGAAACAAGTCAACGATAGAGTATTTAGATTTTTATGACAAACAGCTGTTTAACGGATTTTAAAAGTTAAAATAACTAATCAAACTCCAAGCTAAACTGCATTTATTAATTCATTTTTTAACTAAATTTAGATCTCAAAAACAGAGTAAAATAATTTTACTTGCTTTGAAAAACAAATTATTACTCCTTTTCAGTATTTTAAACGGATTTTTGTCTGACTTTCTTTGATAGTCCTTCATCCTATTTTTCAATTCCTACTATTAGTTCTCACTCTCTATATATTTATTTATTTATTTTGATGGAATTTTCAATCGTTAATAAAATACATTTTAAAGCGCTCAATTGAGGTGAAACTTTATATACATGATTGTTTAGTATGACAATACAATAATTTAATTATAATTAATAAACATTAATTGATTTAAATTAATTATTTAAAGAATTACAAATACAGAAACGTTGACATCATTTTTAGCGACTTGTGTGTGTCAAAACTTGAAAAAAGATTTTTTTCTCCCGTTTTAAAGCATTCAGTTGAATTGAAATTTTATATACACGATTGCTTTGGATGACAATACGATACTTTAATGATATTGAATAAAAATTAATTACCACTTAATGTTGGGATTCTGTCATATGTATATACATATTTATTTTAATCGTAACTATTTAATAAAAAGTAAGTAAAATAAAATTTTTCTTCGTTGATCTAAGTAGGAATTGACTTGAAATTTTTTTTATATTACTTTCCACTTAAAAAACTCTTAGTATTTAATCCTTTAGCATTTCTCAGCGTTGCACATGAATTATTTTGGAATCAGTAAATATGTTCTGTAATTGTCATGACTTATTAGCGGAAGTTTCTGAGCATAACGATATTCGTTAGCCCTTTATCACCTCCTTGTGTACTTCAAAGTCATTTTAAGATTAGAGTGACTAGTTTAATCATAAATAATTAAATATATTGGCATTGCGATCGTCACCCCCACCTCGCTCATTCACACTTCACCTTTTCTGTTCTAAGGGAGGGAGTCACTGCACAAAGCAGTCGCAATAAATGTTTATGCCTTAAAACTCACATTTTTAATTAAATACAGTACCATTCGCATTAATATTTGGTCCGTCGAGCCGGAGACGAACCAGTGACCTATGGATTGAAAACAGTCACGTAAGGACCGTCAGTGCTCCCTTTTTAGCCATACGAACTCCCAAACAGTTAATTATGGATGAAGTTTCTAGATTTCTCTCACCTTCCAAAGTAGCTCTTCAAGACGTGTACATGGGTGATGTAGTGTCGGGTGCAAAAAATCTCGACATTGCTCGCCAATTACAATGCCCGTTGCAAAATACGCTGGAAACACGTGGAATGAAATTACATCAATGAAATTCCAATTTGAAGGAGCTTCTTAATTTATCTACAGATCAAGAACACTCATTTCAACCAACGCAGAATCAGCGATAAAAACCTTAGGTATTAGCTGGAAACCAACAGGGGACTATTTCATGTTCAAAGTCCAAATCCCTTTAATGACATCTTAAACAAAACGAGATATTTTAAGCGTCATAGCAAAACTTTACGATCCTTTGGACTAATAGACCCTTTCATCAGCAAAGCAAAAGTCTTTCTACAAAAACTATGGCTGAGAAAATGGAATTGGGAAGAATTCTTACCGGATGCAATCGCACCAGAGTGGCTCAATTTTGTGTCACCTCTAAAAGCCCTGGAGGAACTCAAAATAGATCGATACATTCTTACAGATTCCTACGTGAAATTTGTGCTTTTAGATGCTTCGGAAGCAGCATACGGAGTCGTATTGTGCATTCACAGTGTCAAAGAAGATGGTACCACCACAACCAAGCTTTTTGGCTGCAAATCTCGTGTCGCACCAATCAAGGTCATCTCCATTCCCCGCCTTGAACTCTCAGCGTGTTTGCTGCTGTCCCAAGTAGTGGGAAAAGTTCGCCTCTCTCTACAAGTACATTTAGCTAAAGTCATCTTGCACACCGATTCAACCATAGCAATTGTCTGGATCAACAACACTCCAGCTAACCAACTGAAAACATTCGTCGGCAATCGAGTCTCAAAAATACGAACTCTGAAGGAGAACTTTGAATGGAAGCACATATCTTCAGCGCAAAACCCTGAAGATATCATCTCTCGAGGTGTAAATCCTGAAGAACTTTCATCATTGAATATGGTGGAATGGTTCTCAGCTTCTAGACATTCCTGAACAATTTAGTGAACCTTCAATCACCAGTTCTGATGAACTTTACATGTCGGAACTTAGGAAACAATCTGATATAAGCTTGACATCAATCTTGGACAATAACTTTTAAAATGATCTTTTAAATATAACAAATAATTATATGAAATTGATTCGCATTTTTAGTTATATTTTGACTCCTGCATAATGTCAAAATTACATCTCGCCATTCAGGTCCCCTCACAAACGAGGAACTTCAGAAAGCAGAACTTCATTTGATTAAAAGGAGATACAGGTAACAGTTTTTAACAAAGCAATTGAAATTGTTAGGAGTGGGGGAACCATTAAAAAAGGTCAGTTAACTTGTTTGAATCCTTTTCTTGACAAAGAAAACATACTTAGGGTTGATGGTAGATTAAGCAAATCGAATTAAACATATAGTCAGAATTTCCCCCTTTTGCTTCCAAGAAGCCACAAGTTAAATATTTTAATTATGCATTATTATCAATTAAAAAATTTGCATGTAGGTGCTCAAACCCTAGTTTATCTAGTCAGACAAGAGGTCTGGCCATTAGGTGGCAGAAACACTGCTAGATAAATTGTTCAAAATTGTGTTGTTTGTTTCAAAAACAAACCTAAGAATTTAGAACAAATTATGGGAAATTTACCTAGAGAAAGAATTACTCCTAGTTCTCCTTCTACTCATGTAGGAATAGATTTTAAAGGCTCATTTTATATTAAATATAAAGGCCAATGAAAAAGTATTTACCACAAATGCTATGTTGCAATTTTCATTTGCTTTATTACGAAAGCTATTCATATATTGATTGTCACAGAACTAACCACAAAATCTATGATTGCAACTCTCGAACGATTTTTCAGTAGAAGAGGAAAAAGTACTTCAATTTGTACTTATAATGATACAAATTTCATAGGTGCAAGCAGAGAATTGCAACGTTTATAAAATTTGATAAAAATCCACCAGATATTCTTACTAATTCTTTAACAAATGAAAAAATTACGTAGAAATTTTTCCCCCTAGATCACCCAATTTTAGAGGATTTTGGGAAGCAGGTGTCAAATGTTTTAAACATCATTTTAAAAGAACAGTACGTGCTGGACGTGTAACATTAGACGAATTCATAACAATTACTACTCAAATAGAAAGTATTTTGAATAACCTTGCTCTTAATCCCATGTCCTCTGATCCTAATGATTTTGCAGCTCTTCAAAGTTTACCTGAGCCAGACCTGACAGATAAATTAGACAATCGCTTACCTCAATGGCAAAAATTAACAAAATTTGTTCAATTTATACGGTGCAAATGGATGTTAGGTTATCTTAATAATTTATAGACTAGACATAAATGGCAATTTGAGAAAGAAAATGTAATTCCCAATTCAATGGTTATTTTAAAAGATGAAAATCTTCCACCATGTAAATAGACTAAGGAAAGAATACTAGAGGTAGTTAAAGGTTCAGATGGAAAGGTTAGAGTTGTTAAAGTTAAGACACCTCAAGGTATTTTTAAAAGAAGGATTTAAAAAATCTGTTTACTACCAAGTGTTTAAATGTCTATTAATCATTCAAAAATAATTAAAATATATATATATATATATATACAGGGTGTTTCAGCTAAGATGTTACAAACTTCTAGGAGAGTAGGGGACAACAAGACGACTCAGTATATAGGCAATGCTGGGTCGGAAATTAAGGCTCCACGCGCCCACAAAATTTTAGGGTGCAAAACTTCAACTGGTCTTAAAAACGGGAAAAATTGTCAAAATGCTTTGGGTTTTGGTCAAAATTATTGTTATTATTTATTATTTCATAAAAACAATTCTGAGCAATATTGCTGCTAAAACATCGCTAGAGGGCGCTTTAGACTTTAAAACGCTAGGAAAAAATATTTTCAATATTTTTAAAAGTTTTTGATGGCTTTCATAAGTTGAAACTTTTATACCAGATTTGGTATCCTCCAGGGAAAATTGATGTAAAAAATTGAACATTGTTCAGGGCACTTAAAGCACAAACGGTGCTAAAAAACGAAAAAATGTTGGATTTCGGTGCGGTTTTGCAATTCCCTTGTTGACTAATTTGTTCAAAACAAATTTTGACATTGCCAAATTTAAAACCAGAGGTGCTTCAGACAAGTAAAAGGCATTTCCGACCGACCTTTCCTATGTGATTCCGAATCTTGTTCTTCCACCAAAACATCATTTTAAAAGAACAGTAGCCCGTTGCAAGTGTCATGGCTGTGGCATGAATAAAGCGAGCAGGGTTCTCCGCGAAAATTTTAGAGGAGTGTTAAAGGCAGGTATGCAAATTTCACCGTCGACCGCCAGAGGGACAGAACATAAAGGAGTCCGCTGGAAGGGAAGCTTTATTTCCATCGCACACAGACTGGCTGTACGATGGCAGAGTACACGAACGCAGAAAAGCAGATATGATTCTGGCGTACGGGGCCACAGATTTGCAATGTTCGAGCCGCTCTGCGCCGAAGGCATCGGACTCCTGCTCAACCATGTTTGCTCGCCTACACCAGCAATTATGTGTAAGACCGGTTCATTCAGAAGACAGCACGTAATCGAGATCGGACGGCGCATCCGATAACGAGAAATGTATTATGGTGCACTCCCAGTTTAAGTACATGAGGTATCGCTAATGAAATCAAATACAATAGCGTTTAGGATTCTCGATGATAGTACCCTGCATCCATTTCACTACCAGCGCGTCCAGTCACTAAAAAATGTGACTTTGCACCTCGTCATTTTCACAGTGGTACTTGCAGCAACGAATTGCAAATCCCTTTTTTTGCAGCCTCCGTGTTGTTCATGAGACTCTTTTTCGAATATTTTTCAACACCCACAGGTGGGCGGCAAACCCAATTACTACTCGGGCTGCACAGGATCGTTTCCTGGTTAACGTGGGGCTGTTCAATCATCTAATAGGACCACTACATTCTGCCCGATAGTCTGACTGGTCACGCTAATATGGATGCCAGAGTTAGATTTATCTTAATAAGCAAGATTTTCAGTATTTCTGTTCGGAATCAGGATGCAACATGTGGTGAACGATGGATTGGCCGTGGAGGGTCAATTTGAGAAAGTCTGGATTATTTCTTCTGGGGGCAAATGAAATCCTTGGTGTACCCCGTAAACAGCGCCGATTGTAGCAATGTGCAGCAGCCGGGGAAATACGAAACACTATGTTATCGAATGTTCGACGCTCCATGAAGCGAAAATCGGTGGGCGTCCACCACCTCCTTTGACGTTTTTCTTTCTTTTCTTTACTTTTTCTTTTATGATTATGCATAGAGTTAGTAAACAGCTTTTTTCCTCCTATTTTGAGTCTTTCCTTGTGTTTTACTTCTTGTTATTTGGTGTTTTTACCCTCTTTTACTAAAATTTTGCTATATAATTACTTTTTTGAATACTCATTTAGGAGGAAAAATTGCTAGTTTAAAGGTTACAACCACAAAGGAGTTTCCAAGTTGCAATTTCTGATAGCGCCCTCTGGCTTTGATTAATGGCTACCAAGTCAAAATTTATTTTGAACAAATTAGTCAATAACGGAATGCTTTTGCGCAAATCGCACCGAAATCCAACATTTTGCTCGTTTTTTAGCACCGTTTGTGCTTTAAGTGCCCTGAACAATGTTCGATTTTTAGTTTTCCCTGGAGAATACTAAATCTGGTATCAAAATTCAAGTTAAAGTTTCAACTTATGTCAAAAAACTTTAAAAAATATTGAAAATTTTTTTTCGATTAAAGTCTAAAGCGCCCTCTAGCAATGTTTTAGCAGCAATATTGCTCAAAAAATAAATAATAACAATAATTTTGACCAAAACCCAAAACATTTCGACAATTTTCCCGTTTTTAAGACCAGTTGAAGTTTTGCACCCTAAATTTTGTCGGCGCGTGGAGCCTTCATTCCGACCCAGCATTGCCTATATACTTTGAGTTGTCTTGTTGTCCCCTACCTCTCCTGGAAGTTTGTAACATCTTAGCTGAAACACCCTGTATATTGTTTATATTTTAACGTACAATTTTTTCACATTGATCATATTTTTTTAAATTCTTTATCATTTTTATTTTTATGTATGATCTAAGTAACATTATTTGTTTCTTGAAATGTTATTTCAACGTGGGCCGGGATGTTGGCGCTGCGATCGTCACCCCCACCTCGCTCACCCAGACTTGTACTTTCTCTTGCAAGGAAGTCACAGCACAAAGCAGTAACAATAAATGTTTATGCCTTATAACTTTAATTTTTAATTAAACACAGTACCATTCGCATTAATAAAATCTTAAATTTAGTTTGCAATAATAATATATGGTGATAAGACTAATCAAGAACCACACACACACACATAAGACGTAATTTCCGATTAATATTATTATATACGTTGAATATTTCATTCTTGATTTGGGATCAACAAATTATTATTTATTTTAAAGTTTAAAGTATTTTTTAATGATAAAATTTTTATCGATAACTGTGACTTCCAATTTCAAGTGAGTTCCTAAGAAAACAGAAATTTGAAGTTCAAACAAAGAAATGACAAAAACTCATCAAACAGAATGGAATACTGATTAAAGCTAACTTTTTGTAAAGAAAAATTCCCTCCTGAAGACCGAAATTACCTTCTTAACTATTGAATGTTTACGAAATGACAGCAGCTCACCAAACAGAATGAAAGGCTGATTAAAGCTAAAAAACTTTTTGTAACGAAAAATTTACTCTAGGAGCTCCAAGTTACCTTCTTAACTAGCGAATGTTTAAGGAATGACAAAAACTCGCCAAAAATAATGAAAGACTGATTAAAGCTAACTTTTTGCAATGAAAAATTCTCTCTAGGAGATCGAATTTACCTTCATAATAAGCAGATATATACGAAATAACAAAAGCTCTCCAAACAGAATGAAAGACTGATTAAAGATAACTTTTTGTAAAGAAAAATTCACTCTAGGAGATCGAAATTACCTTCTTAAGAAGCCAATATACAGGGTGTCCAGCCTTAATGTGAACCAATAGCTAATTTTTGAACAGTTTGGCTTAGATATATGCTTCCAATTTGTAAAATGTTTTTAAAAAGGTAAAGAATGTTTTTGCGTGCTTTTCGAAACAAAAACCCATTTAGAAAAAAGTTACAAAAATTAAATTTTTATACGGTCCTTAGGTCCTACCAATTATATTTAGGAAACGATGTAGTACACAAAAACAAAGTAAAAAAGGGGGTCGTATGCAAATTGAGTTTAGATAACAGTAATTCACTATATACAGAAAGATAAAAGAAAAATAGCATAGTAGTATTAAAACATCGTGTAGTAAGCATCATAGATTGATAATTTGTATTGCTATTTAGCAAACAATAAAAGTTAAATGAAAGAATTACAACTTGCACCAAAAGATTTAAACAGCTTGTTTAAACAAATAGCAGCAAAAGAATACATGATTTGCCGTTCAAATTATAGCATAATGTGGAATGATGCTCCAATCATGAATCAGGGCCTTTATTATAACAGAATGACCAAATTAAAATAATGTTCAAAAATGACTGCCTTCCGCAGAAATGCAGTACCAAACCCGTGTCAGAAACCCCGCCTGTAGCATCTGCAACGTCTCGACCTCCGTAACCGATTATTCGAGTATCAAATGTCTGCGCCAAAAATGTACATAGTTACGCAGATTTGTGGGGGGCACCATCATGCTGGTACCAGATGCGTGACAAATCCCGTAAGAAACTAATCTTCTAAAGCCAACGGTCCAGATAAAATTTCCGTGTATGATTTGCTAAAGGTCCATCGAAATATATTGGGCCAATTAAACGGTGCTCTTCCATATTCCGCACCGCACACTCACCGACCAACGCACTTGGTGGCGATTCGGTGTATAAAAAGTGGGTTTTCGAGGGACCAATAATGCCTATTCTGTGTATTAATAGTCTCGCCTCGAGAACTGACATTCATCCGACCACGGAACTTCATTAAAAATCTGGATTTTCATCCAGTGTTTTTAACACGAAATTGCAAAAATCAAAACGACGCTCCTGGTCTCCGGCCATTAGTTCCAGTGCCAAGATTAGACGATAAGAATATGCACCGTACGTATGTATTATGTTTCACACCATCGAATTTGAGTAGGAACAAGCCTTGCTAATATCTCGCACTACTTTCAGGTTGAGCCAGGGCATATCCTACAACATCCTCAGCGAGTATCCACCAAGGTGTGGCACGAGATAAGGGATTACGTCTGTGACAACTCCCAGTTTGATGCAAGCGTTGAACAGCAGTAGCAATTGTACAATAAGATGGATGTCTTCGACTGGGAAATTGAATGGCATAAAGTCTTGCCGCCTCTCTCTTATTTCGATTGCAT
Organism: Trichonephila clavipes; assembly: GCA_019973935.1. Lineage (NCBI taxonomy): Eukaryota > Metazoa > Arthropoda > Arachnida > Araneae > Nephilidae > Trichonephila > Trichonephila clavipes. The sequence goes on along the minus strand of BMAU01017951.1, from coordinate 1,169,075 downwards.
TGACCATACAACAGTACCATTTTGCAGTATTCTTCATTTGTATACATCTCGTTCTCCCGTACTAAAATTCTCCGTATTAGAATACTACTGTATGCAATTACAAATGACTACACAACAGATTTTTATGTTCGCCATGATTAGTAAGGCAAAATAAACCTGTTTTTTTTAACTGCTTTTGAAATGTTTTCTTACTCCAAAATGTTTTATTTTGTCTATGTTTTACATGTACACATAATAAATTTTATTTCTTAAGTACTCAATTATTGAATATTAACTTTAAATTTAAAAACGATTTAAATAAGTGTGACGTGCAAGAGTGAAAGTTTCCTGGCAAAGTTCCATCAATTTCACTTTGGAGACGGCCCCTTACTAGCTTTTAAAAATGGCCCAGAAAATGCATGGAATGGATGGTTCTCAAAGTTCCATAACTCGGCCAGTTTTTTATCGTAATAAAATGAACATTTTTGTGTTTACTTTGTTTTTCGTACCACATCTTTTCCTAAATATAAATAATAGGACCTCGGGGCCGTATAAAAATTTAATTTTTATAACTTTTTTCTAAATGGGCTGGTTCGAAAAGCACGTTCCTTACCATTTTAAAAACTTTTACAAATTGGAAGTATATATTTAAACCGAACGGTTTGGGAATTAGCTATTGGTTCACATTAAGGCTGGACACCCTGTATCTAGAAATTGCTTCAAATAATGTGTGAGAAATGTTTTCGATGCACTTCTTTAACATCCCAGTACATCTTTTTGGCATTGGTAAATTTATTTTTCTGTGCACGTGTTACCTTGTTATAATCGTAAAAATAAATTAAATTATTTTATGTACTTTGCATTTGATTTATTCCATAATCTTTTCTTCCAGTTTTTGCTGTACAAAATCGAAGCAATTTCCCACTTTAATTTAAGTGCCATGTACAACGAAGAAAGAGAACTTAATATTGGAGTTGAGTTGAGAACTATATTTACGTCATACAATAACACTGCTCGAGGGCTATTGACAACAGGCCTCGTAATTTTGAGCAACGGTTAAGTGAGGAAAATGACACCTGAGCTAGCTCCCAACATTCACAACACACCAACTGGAAGACGTTTGAGTCTGGACAAATTTATCGCGCAAGGCCTCCTCACGTCAGGTTTTCAGTGGCACTAGGCTCGGGCTCATAATACGCGAGCCACGAGTCCATTACCTTGACCAGTAGGTTATCGCGGCCCAAATTTATATTGGATTCATAACGTTGATAAATTTCTGGAATATACTATATTATTATCTTTATTTTGAAAAATAAGATTAAGCAAAACTAATAAATGCCTAAGTTCTATCTTACTTGCAAAACTAAAAATATAAAAAAATATCTTGTTAGTATTACTACATATTTGACACCAAAAAGTAAAAAAAAAAAATCCAGAAATATAGACGTATATGCTGATATACTTAAAATCTAGACGTCTCTTTGGGGAATTGGGACCTTAGAATCAGACTTTTCAAACAACTAAAAAATCCAGGGAATTTGTTGTACTATTTAAGGAGAAGAAAATAGCTTAAAGTCACATGATTCTGTCTTATCTATGAGCAGTAAGAAGACAGAAAAATAAATATTTTATTCCTATGTACATGTTGATCACTAAAAAATTTATGAATAGTACTTTTAAGTACTTAAAAAAATATTGCTTTCCTTTGGCCTGTACTTTTAAGATAACTGAGCTTAAATATTGCATTCGTGTTATATCTCTCTAATGGGTTATTTCAACACAATCTGTATGTGAATTTATTTATTTCATTAACATCGCTGTCTGCCTCCCATCCGGTAGAGTGGTTAGTGACACTGAATGCGGTGCCGTAGGGCATGGGTTCGAATTCCGTAGAAGGAATGGATGTTTGTAAATGTATAGTGCCTTCACAGAATGGGGGTACTCTAAATAGCTGTCGAGCCGCAAGTCCTCTCGTGAGATTGGTGGAAGGTTAAAAGAAGTGGGAGGCCCTGACCGCCCCCAGGGCGTTCTCCCTCTACATTGGGGTGGGACCGAGTGAAGTCTTACTGTCACCTGCATAGTGCTCAAAGCTAAGGGTAACGCGGCAGGCGTAATAATCTATCCCTTCGCCGCGAAGAGTTTCGTGTAGCATAATATGATGTTACTATAGAGCAGGTGGCAGAAGTAACAACAGCTTCATCGCTGTCTAAAGCAAAGTATCCGATATCGCTAACACGCCTGGATCGATTGACAAGCATAACACTCGAGCTCCCCTCTTTGAATTCCCCCTCCGCGCCAATGAGAGGACTTTGAACTTCTACAGGTGTAACGAGTTTCAGCTCCTCTACACGTTGGGTCATCAGTGGGACCAAGACTCGATCACATAACTCAATAATATTGTCTACGAGATCGTTCCATGACCACGTGGTTTTTGTGACCTCTCTATATACTTTAAAACTCTGATTTCTACATACACGGGCAGAAATTAGAGCTGAAAAGAGGCTAACTATATTTTGTAGTATTTTATATTATTGAGAACCATATTAAAATTTTTATACTTAGTATTACGTCAAAAACTTTTACTGTATAAAATTTTTAAAAAACTATTTACGCTCTTTACTTAAGGCGTAATAATTGTATATTAATTACTATTTATTACATTAAAAATTTTTGAAGTTGATTTTATAGAATATTTATTATAATGAGATGAGACATAATGGTTCCATTTTTTGTTCCGCCATTGTTAAATCATTGTGTTAACGTACTTGATTCGAAAAATCACTTCCGAAGTTGCTCTCCTTATTTTACAAAAAAATATGATGATAAAAAGGAAAAAAGGTAAATATTCATGAAGTAAATTATGTGTGCTTATAAGAATATATAATTTTTTCGAGTAGCCAGGAAAAAACTTCATAGATTATTTTTAGTTTGTGCACAGGACTTGAAGTTACAACACTACCTTAATATGGTTCAATTTAAATAATATTAGCATAATAAATTGTGTGAATTTTATTGAAATTTTTTTTAATTTGAGATAGCAAGTCAAATTTTCAATTTTAAGTAACATAAATCATTAAATGTATTTAACATATTTTACCTTTAACAGAGGAAAGGAGCCTTCCATTCGATATAGTGGTTAGTAGAGCTGACTACAATGCTGTAGAGCCTGGGTTTCGAATCATGGAGAAAGTATGGATGTTTGTAAATGCATAGTGCCTGTGCAGCAAGGGGGGACTCTCAGCGTTAGTCGCCCGCATGCCCTCTAGGGAAGTTGGCAAAAAGAGAAAAGAGGCGTGAGAACCATGGTCAACCTCTGTCAAAGGATTCTCCTTGATAATTGGGGTAGAACCGACCCAAATTGTTCTGTCACATGCATGGTGCCCAAAGCTCCTTCTAACGACATACGTTAAATTAGCCTCTTGCCACGATGAATTTCGTGGACCTCGATCTAACACTGTCTATCAGGTAGCATTAGAAACAAGACGAACCAAAGAAAAAAGTTATTAAGAAGCTTTTGTTATGGGGTCGATTATCCTTAAAATTCTCCATGTTTTCATGCAGTCAATAAGCAGACTTTTTTCGGAGTGAACAATAATTGTTTCTGAAACTTACTAGTAATTTTGTAGGCTTTCTTGTGTGTGTGTGTGTGAAACAGGAAATAATTACTACACTAGTCTAAAACAACAATAATGCAGTTTCACACTGGGCACAAATATTAAATGCAGCAATTTGACTCCATAATTACAATTTTGCACAAAGTAAACACACACATTCACTGTTTTTGATTCTAATGTAACTTCTCTACGGCTTATTTATATAGCTACAAATAATCCTCTTGGAGCTGTATTCGTGAGATAGTCATCCTAGACCTCTTTAAGTTGCCGAATTCGACTAGTTAAGGATCAAATATGTCGTCAAGATTACTCATATCCACTTAGCATCATTCGATATTATTCTCCTTTGGCTTACAAAGGATTTTTTCGGTCGCAATACCTATTTCGGCGGGAAAACAGGAAGAAATTCGAGCTTTCAGCAGCACTTTATAAATTTCGAAAAGTGTAATCAAACTTAGTAAAAAATAAGATTTTACATTTTTCATATTTTTACCGTACTTCCTCATTAGAAATGTTACACAACAAAACTAAAACCCCAAACAAAACAAAAAATATTTAATTTTTCATTGCTTACTCAAAAGGATTTCTACGATGGAATACCAAGCGAAACTATTAAGTTTTACAACATAATTTTTTTTATTTCTAATGGCAGATTATGAACAGTTATTAACAGAGTTAATTAATTAAAAAATTAATAAAATAAAAAAATTCAAAAAAATTAATAAAATAATATACAGAATATACTCAGAACGTTGCAAGAATTATCTTTATTATAAAGTCCCTTTCACACAATGTAAAAATATCCCACACATAATTTTAAACTAAAGGCAAACTGAACTTTGAAAAATTGTTCGTCTAAAATTATGAAAATAAATTACATACTTAAGAAACAGTTAATATCAGAAAGGACTTAAAATAGGTAAGAAGCAAACATCAAAAAGTAAAATTAAAAAAAGTTAGTAAAATTAGTAAAAGTTAAATTTATAAAAAAACACTACTTTTTAGCAGGAAATAAAAATTAAATTTGATCTAGAAAAAGGATTTATTTAAACCAAAATAAAGCAATTAAAATTATTAACCATAATATGAAAATGTTTTTTTTTCCGTAATGGGACTGCGCATTGGTATTTCTACCTTCGCAGACCTAGTACATTCCACAGCAGCTGGTATCACTTTTTAGTGAGGCACCATTTAGGCTTGATACCAATTACTGCAAGTAATTTTGACACTCAGTTTTTTCCCCAGAGGGAGACACCTGAGATCTTCCAATGCAAAATTTGTACTTAGGAATTTAATTTTGCCAAGAGCAACCAAGCCAAACAGACACTCAAGGGAGCTTATACACGCCGTATAATCATACAAAACGGCCGCTGTCGATTTTCTGCATCATGAAAATCCATCGACTAAAGCCGGGGTCGAACCCGTATCTTTGTGTACAGAAGGCCAGCGACAAACCAACCATGACACCCAGCCGACTACATTATCATCGTATTACTGGATTTCAATGTCAGTAAAAACTATTTTATTCTTCGATTTTTTGTTCACATTTTCTCTTCTAGGTTTATTAATTTTGCAAGTCAAAAAAGAAAATTTCCAGGATGTCTGTGCCTTAATTTTTATTCATTTAGCTTAATAAAAGCAAAAGCATTAAGAAGTTATTTGTGATTCATTTATACTTATTTAGGCTTAGTGTATTTAAAATTGTAAAGCTTTATGGCAACCAATGGTAATCAGTTACACCTGCCTAGCCTTAGTTTAATCATAGTTCGGAGACCTAATGTCACTAAGGACTGTAATGTAGCGAGGAGAACTCATTTAAAATATTTCCTGTGTATAAGACTAACCGTTGGCAAGGTGGACTAGCTCTGAAATGTTGTAACTTGGCCTGATTTAAAATTACGAAAAGTGGGTGGCACTTGACCAACTCCAGGGTGTTCTCCCTCAAAATTGGGGTGGAACCGAGCCAAATCGTACTGGCACCTGCATGGTGCTCAAAGCTACGACTAACGACAGGCGTACTTCTAGCCCTTTGCCCCAATGAATTTCGTGGGCCTTGATCTGATAACGTCTGACATGTAGCATTAGTGAAAACAACAACAAATTATAAAATCCGTCGTCAAAAAAGATTGAACTACAGTTTATACTATAAAAGTACTATTTGGAATTTATAGGATTTAAAGACAAGTTTAAGATTGAGTTAATCTAAATGTGTGCACTTTATTTTAATGAGCTGAAATTCCTTAATTTTTATAAAAGTACAAAAAAAAATTATTTTCAAAAGTTTTTTTTTTATGATTTAATAGTGACAAAAAATAAGAGTTCTTTGAAATATAGGGCATGATTTATTTAAAACTTGTATGCATTTCGGTACGTAATTGCATAATACGAGTTTAAATATCCTCCAGGTACACTATTTGTAAAAAGATTTTAATTAACGGCAGTTTTTAAAAAAATATAATAATAAAAATGTATTAATAATGTTTTAAATATATAAAAAAACTTATGCTCTAGCGGATTATTAAAGAAATATAATCATTGATTTTAACCAACTAATGCAATGCCAGATATTTATGACAAAAGAATTGAAGCTAATTAATAATTATTCGATATAAATAAAACATAAAGAGTCAACAAAAAAAATCGAACTTCATTTTCAATATCAAAAGAATAGAACAAAAATTACATTTGCGTTTAAAATGGGGTACCACAGAACATAAAGGTTTGGTCTTGTAATGAAATATTCGATTTATGTTTTATGAAAACCACTAATTAATTATTTACTGAAAATTAAAATCTGAGTTATAAGAAAATGTATTGATCAAGTTTCTTTTCTAAATTCAAAATGTAGCATTGTCTCTTAAAAATAACCCCATTAATTTTAAATTCAAAAAAACCGATGCAATATAAATTCAGCTTTGCTTCTACTGGTATTTTATTTTAAAATGAAGTAAAATCAATTCGTTTCTGTATTTAATTTTTCAATAGCTTTGCATAAAATGTAATTGTGGATATATCTTTTTCTATTAAATGTAAACAATCAGCTGTCTGGGATTGTATTGATTTTAAACTTGATTCACAGAAGGAATGATAGCATTATATTTGTACCGCATATTTGATTATTCTAAATGAAAGTAAAAAATGTTTATTCAATAAACTTGTGAATATTTTGATAATCCTAGAATGTGTTTCATTTTTATAACTATGTTATGCATTCTTTTAGATAAATTTTGGAAATCTCTTTATTCCACGCACGATGAAGAAAATATTAAATATCACAAACATTGAATGCAGAATATCACTGAAACTTGCATAAAGTGCGAATTAACAGTTTCTTCATATGAAATCAAATCACAAACAAGGTATAAAATAAATTATAGTTTAAAAAAACTTAAATCACGCTTTTATAGTGAATTGAACTAAAAAGAGAAAAAAATTTCTTATAATATAAGAATAAAGTGATTAGCTAGAAAATTAATGTCATTGGGATAAAAGCGTGGGGGTGGTCTACATTAATTGTTATGACGTCTTGCTAGTTCCATTCCGAAATGCTGAGATAATGTAAAAATGTTGTGCGAAGCACCCCACGTTTTTACCGCAATGACGTTTATATTTTCTCGTTAATCATTTTATTCTTTATTAAGAATTTTTTTTTACTTTTTGGTTTGATTCACTATAAAAGCGTGTTTTTTAGTTTTTTTTAAAACTTAAATTTATTTTTCTTTTTTTTTAGTTCGATCTACAATAAAAAGCCTTTTTTTTTAGTTTTTAAAAACTATCATTTACTCTTCGTTGAATTTATCTTCAGTTTGATATTTGCAGCCGGAATCATATGGCTGCTGGAATTAGTCTTGCTCTTCAATAGATATTAATAAATGAATCTGAAGGGTATTTATTCTCTCCGTTAACGGGGCCTCGGATTGCTATAATGATAATTCGTATCATCACTTCTAAAAGTATTGCTTTATACAAATGAAAATTATTTAGCAGTTAGAACATAAATTATTTTTTTTTCATATGCACGAGTCTTTTTTTTCTTTATTTCAATTTTCAGAAAAACTACGCACCTATCTACCCTACTTTTTTACACATAAAGAACACTTTTTTAGTTTTATTTTTCATCAACCAGAAACCTATTTTGTGGTTTTAGGGTTGCACCTTAATCTTTTAGTTGCTAAATTTGAAATTAGTCGTCAAATCTAGAAATGGCATATGAAATTAGTCGCCAAATCTAGAAAAGATATAATGAATTAGTCGCCAAATTTAGAAACGATATAATGAATTAGTCGCCAAATCTCGTAAATCCTTAAAATTCTTAATTATTAAAATCTTGTTCAGCACAATGAAACAAAATTATGAAATGTTGTATTGTCATGGGTCATTGACAAGTGTGCGAAATTTCGAATTAGTCTGATCTTTTAAAGTGGGTAAAAATCGAGTTCAAAGATTCCATTACATAGAAGTGAAACTTATAAAAACGCATTAAAAATACTACATTCCACATTACCTGAAAACAGCACATATTACACATTCATATTCATTTCCTAAAGCTTATTCAGAAGAATATACAATGAAAATATTGAATACGGAAAATATCCAGAAAAATACAGAAAAAAAGGGTAATATTCTGGTTTCTTCATAGTGATTAAAAGTTTTAAGCTATTGTAAATGGATATGTGTGTGTGTGTAGGGTGCTACAATTACTGTGAAGTTTTATAGTAATTAGATAAAAACTGTGTTCACAAAATTAAAAGAAATTCTGCATATTTAATCAAATTTCTCGAAAACAATTGAACTAAAGGAAAAACAATTTTACGTTCACTCAAATATGTACATTGCGTAAGCCAATGTTTCTCAAACCGTGGAGCTTGCTTCCTAGGGGAGTGATAACCTTACATGGAGGGCGCGAGCATATTGAAAATAATAGATCATTTTAAAAAATTATTAATTTACTGAAAGAAAGCAAAACAAAATACATTTTAACATTAAAGTAAATTACACATTTACACTAATAAATATATTAGGACTACACAATGACATTGCTAAGTATTTTATCAATACTAAACTGAGAACAAAAACGCATAATTACTAATGTCCCCATGGGCTTGTCATTCACAAAATTTAACTCTTGATAATTTGTATGGTTATAATTAAAATGGTATTTATTGTAGCTTTATGTCAAGGCACATTATTAGTGAAGTCAATTAGGTATGGAGTGGAGAGTGATGAAAATTATGATTGGAAATTGGGTAGCAAGCAACGAAAGTTTGAAAAGTCTTGATGTAAGTGAATGATTTTATATGGAATGTGATTTTAGGGAAAATATGTTTTACTCAAACATGCCAGTCCCTCTGCATCGTACATTTCACTCCTAAAAATTTTTTAAAAGGGGGGCAGCGAGGCACTTGGAATATTTGATGAAAGAATTTTAAAAACGAACAATTACAAGTTGTAAATCTTGGATTAAAGAAATGGAGTTTGTATGGTCAGAACCCTGTTGTTGTTATTTCTAATGCCACCTGTCTGATGTAGTCAGATCGAGACCCACGAAATTCATCGTAGCAAGGGGCTATATGTACGCCTGTAATTGATCTTAACCTTGAGCACCATGTAGGTGACAGTACGATTTAGATCGGAGAAAATCCCGAATGGACGATGGATGGCGACACCACCAATTTCCACCTCCACAATTTAGGCATGGAACTGAAGGGGAGGGAAATACTCTCCAGTCCCCTGTACTCGTGATTTCAGCCAACAAGACTTTCGAAACCAGATTTAAATAACACGTACTCCATGTGTACTCAGAGGGCATTTGGTGGCATCGGACATCGAACACAAGCCTTTTGGTCTGGAGTCCGATGTTCTAACCACTAGGCTACTCACGGCCCCAAGAAGTTAAAAAAATAAGAAATTAAAGAAATGATAGTTTGTAAGGTCAGAGCCCCCTTGTAGCAGTATAGTTTTAGGTAAAGTTTATGGAAACTTTAACGTAATAACTAGCATTACCTGCAATTTATGGAGACAATGGGATTGTATTCTTGGGTTTGTTATACTTATTCGTTCACAGAATAAAACGTATTTCTATAAAATCTTTCTATGTTGGCATTCCGTAATTTGTACACTGATAAATTCAGAATTATAGCACACATTTTATAATAAAAGGTACAGTTGCGTGAAATATGCTTTTTAAGAAAATTATCCCTTTCCCTTAAAAATGAATCATTCATTTGTAATCAAACGTATAAACAGCTTATACATATGTTTCACTACATGCTATTGATATTAATATTTCGAAAAAATAAAGGGTTTTTTTCTAAATTAATTTACTTTATTTTTGCGTGTATCTGAAATTGCTAGTAATTCTTAGAATCTATTTTCCCTCATTTTGGCTAATTTCTCTCTCTATATATGTATATAATAATAATAATAACTCGCTTTACTTTCTATCGAGATATTTTCATTCTTAATGATCTTGAGCCCTCTGGGACTTCACATGATAATTAATTTTTATCTTTCCCACCTAACGGTAAATAATCACAACTGTAACTGCCTCAAATAAATAAAATGTTAGCGTTCTTAAAACAGAATGGTGCAAGATTGCATACCCACATATTCGGACCAACCAGAAATCCCTTTAACGGAAAACATATGATTCTAATAGTTTCCAGTTGAAAAAAATGTAAAAGTCTGAGATCTGAAGAGCAGACAAAGAATGCTTTTGTGAACACTACTTGATTTAAGGCATTCCTTTGCGTTGTCCTGTTTTTTATGTTGGTGTTGTGAGTATTTTCTCCAGATTTAAAAAAAGTAAAATTCTCATTAACAAGATGATCTGTTCTCAATTGTACTACGATAACAAGCCGAAATCATGCCTTAATAAAAAAGCTCAATACCAAGCCACGTAATACTTCATATTTATACAGGGTGGTTCCGAATTAATGGTACAATCTTTAAGAGTAGGCCATTGTATTTATTGTATGGGGATGTATGGGTGCAAATGACGCGGTGAGGCACCAACACAAAAAATAAGAGACGAAAGAAAAATAAATTATTTACTGAAAGCGTCGTTGACAAGAGTAATGTTTGCAATAACTATTAATAACTGTTCAACACGTGAGTTATGAAGGGCAGCGCACTCACTCACTGGCAATGCGAGAAGATAGTCTGCCGGATTCAAAGCTTGTACTGAAAATGCAAGAAGTGTGAGTGATTTTCCTTTAACAATCTGCAAAGGGTCTGAGGACTCACACTTACGTGATGAGTAACATCTCTTGTACTTCACTCTGGACTAATGGCTATAATGTTTTCAAGAAAAGCAGCAATAAAAACCAACACGGAAAAACGACAAAGTATGAAATGTTTTCTTCTTCCAGGTATCTTAACTGTTGTACCTTTTCCTCCTTGAGGTTTCTCAAATATCCTTAATTCAGCGTTTCTCAAACTGTGGGGCGCGTTCCCCTAGGGGGCGGGATAACTCTGCTAGGGGACGTGAACATATTGAAAAGTCGTAAGCAAAAAATTATTTTTAAACAATTATTAATTTACTGAAAGTAAATAAACAAAATATGTTCTGACATAATAAAAAATAAAATACACTTTTGCACTAAAATTATAAACTTATAAATGTATCATTATTGCAAAATGTATTTAATAATTCATTTAACAATACTATAAAACAAGTTTAATAACCACCAGTTACCCCATGAGCTTGTTATATATAAAGATGTATACAAAAATCAGCATTTATCTTGATATTTTATATGTTTTATAAAAACTCCTTAATTGAGGATAAAAAGTTATTCGATTCGCTCCCCAATGCTACCCTTTTCCACATGGGCACACGTATGTTACGTATTGAGGGGGAGAAAATGAATAAATAAACAAAAATCCTCTGAAATAAGTAAATCATGCACAAATATTGTCAAGATCCTTATATTGAAAGTCAAAGCCTTCGGAATAATTGTATGGATAGTAAAGTACAGAAAAGATCATACTTCGCAAAGACGTATATATACGTCTGGGGCAATGAACGTTTCGGTTGAGCGAGACTTTTATATACGCTGGTGGTACTTATTAGATTAAAGTCGTATTGTCAGTAGTGTCCAAGTCTAGTATTATTGAATTCAATACATTTCTATAGTATGGAAAGGCGGCGCGATGAAAATTATGATTGAATATTGGGTCGCAGATATGGAAAGTTTGAGAAGCACTGTCTTAGTTGTATGATTTCCTTGATTAAAGAGGTTGAGTGATCGGATTCGGTGGCTGATGCAGCATTGCAACAGGGAACATGTCAATTAAATTTGTAGTTAAAATGACATTTCCCGTTAGGTGGTTGAAAGAAAAAAAGGAATTAACGCACGATATCTTAGAAGTTTGAAAACAATCATAAATAAAAAAAATCCGATGAAAAATAGTTTTAATAGAGAATTATTAGGCAAACACATACTTATATACAAAAAACGACTCTTTGTTAACGATTTTAAAACTATTTATTAACAAATAATATAGACAAAAGTTTTAAAGTCAATTCCTATTAGGTAAACAAAGAAAAAATTTATTTTAATTACTTTTTATTGAATAATTACACTAATACAAATATGTATACACATATGACAAAACCACAATATTAAGTGGCAAAACACCTTTTAAATGAACATTAAAAACCTTTCTAACCACATTAAATTTGTAATTACAGCTTTATATATAAAATCCTTCTGTGCGTGTGTATGTGACTAAACTCCTCCTAAACGGCTGAACCAATTTTGATGAAATTTTTTGTGTGGGTTCAAGTGGATTCGCGAATGGTTTAGATTCACAATTCGGTCCAATATCGCAATTAGTTAAAACGATATTAATTAAAACATTAAAAATATTCCGCTCAATATTCCCCTGCATTGTTGTAACAAAGTTATTGTTATAAAAATTACGTAAGTTGGCGTCGAAAATCGATTTTCAGCCAAACTAGCCAAACCGGATCTTTATTGTTACGAAATTGCAGAGGAATCAGGCTTTTCAGCGTTTTTAATTAATATCTTTACAAATAATCTTTATATATGTAATTCTTCTGTGCGTGTGTTTGTGACCGACTTCTCCTAAGCGGCTGGACCGATTTTTTGATGACATTTTTTATGTGGGTTTAAGTGGATTCGAGAATGATTTAGATTCATAATTAGTTAAAAAGATATTAATTAAAAACCTTAAAACGCATAATTGTTTTACCCCTGTGTGTTGTATTTTATTAACGATTGAAAATTTGTACAAGATATATAAATAAACATATATAGGGAGAATATGAACTAATAATAGGAATTGAAAAACAAGTATCTTTTTGTTAATATTTTTTCTTCCTTTTCTTTAATATTGTTTCGTATTTATCAAGATAAGATAACTCAAAAGTTAATGTTGATGCTAAAATGTTGACATAATTATGAAATACCTTTTTAAAGAAAATTTTTATTTGTAGAATATTCCATAAGCATAAATATGAATAACATAGCTTCCCTTCCCTTCCCCAAATTCAGCTGTTTTAAGAGAAAAATTTGCAATAACGCAACATCAGGTATTTTTAAACTATGAGAAGCAAGTGAATGAAAAATGCCAGAAGCAAAATGAAGCGAGGAATGTTTCGAGTCAATATTTCATTTTCAGTTGCTTCATTCTGACAAAGAAAAATATCCCGCCACATTTTAGCATTCTCGCTGGATGAAAATGACAGCTCCTGACAAACTGACGCAACCATTTAGGAGAGGACGGGATGTGGATATGGTTAAGGAGCTCACAAAATAAGCGATTTGACATGAGTAATGGCTTTCGAAATTAATTCTCGAAATGTTAGTTTGCTCTTTATAGCAATTTTGAGAGCTGTTTTCAAAAATACTCAATAAATGTTTGAAAAATAATCAATAACTTATAAAAATAGGAAATATTTGCAATGTAGGCTTAACTGGTTAGTAATTATTGTTGTAGGTATATAGCGTATATATACAAAGTGTATTGCTATTAATTTTGGGTAATTAGTGCTTAAGTTAATGTGAATCTCAAAATAATGTACAAACAAATTCTGCATGTCTTAACCGACTTTTCTGACATTTATGTTAAAAAGTAATATTCGCAAGCAACGACTTTGTTCACGTTACAATGGATTTCAATGAAACCTTGACGACATATAGGCGATAGAACCACGTTGGCACAAGCTTTGGCAATTTCGCAATAATATGGGTGGTTCTCGAAATTACTGGTCTATAATGCCTTGACCTATGAAGTAAGTGGATGTTTTGAAAAAGCAGTGAAAGGTAGTCACGAAGACTATAAACAACCGTCGCTGTTTGAAATTGAGTTAGTCCTAATTCAACTATTGAAGTGTTTATTTCTGTGTGTCTGCCTACGGCCGAGTGGTTGTTTACTGGTAGTTTTTATCATAACGTACCCATTTTTGTGACGTTTCTAGTTGTGTTTGTGGACTACAAATGGTATGGGAAACTTATGGAACTTATAGTACTATTTTTACAGCTGTTAATATCTTGTATTTTAAGAATTGTTTTCAACAATAAATTGTATCGCTATTCAAGCACTATTTTGTTCTTTGTAACTTATAGCATAAAATTCACGAGTCCCGATCTACTCAACAACATAATATATGTTTATGTTTTAAATAAAATTAGCAATAACTTCACCTTTTTTTGCTTTTAAATTCCAAAAACAAAAATAATTTGGTTGGAGACAAGTTAGCTTCTAGGATAAGACGTTTAAGTTGATTTCATTTAAAATCACATGCCGTAATGTTATTAAAAACTGCTTGGGATTAGTTAAATCTGCTGATTTTTCGTTCAATATAGCCTCATGCATGATAAATTAAAAAATAGCTTAACAATGATCTTCGTCTTAAGATGAAGAACAAAAAGAGAACGCGTCCATGTCGAATTAACTTTCAATCATTGATTCGCATTCCCTTGATGTATATATTATTAGAAGATCGCAGCTGTCAAATATTGATTAAATTACTTTTATATTTATATTTCCAAATACAGTTGAACCTCTATATTACGAAGTCGCTAAATCCCAGAAAAAAATTCGTTATATAGAGCTTCATCTTTTCATATACGAGGGATATTCGGAAACTAAGGTCCATTTACTTATAAAACATAAAACATTACAGATTTTTTCAAAAAACTTTATATTTTAAATTCCTTACATGTGTCTATTTTTAAACATACTTTCCATATTTGTTTAAACATTTGTCATAACGTTCTACGAGCTTCTGTATGCCTAAGTCGTAGACGTCTGCCACCTGTGAGGAGAACCAGTCTTGAACTTCTTCTTTCACCTCGTCAGCTGTGTTGAAGTGCTTGCCGCCGAGAAACTCTTTTAGGTAGCGGAATAAGTCAAAATCACTCGGAGCCAAGTCTGGACTGTACGGTGGGTGGTCAATCTGTTCCCATCCAAAAGATCTGATCAAATTTTGTGTGTTAATGGCAGAATGGGGTCTGACATTGTCATGCAGCAACAGAACTCCAGACGTCTGAAGACCACGTCGTTTATTCTGTATCGCACGTCTAAGTTTAGTTAGGGTAGCGGAGTAAGCGGCTGCATTTATTGTTGTCCCTTGCTGCATAAACTCGACTAACAAGACCCCATGTCTATCCCAAAGCACGGTTGCCATAACCTTGCGTGTTGAGATTGTCCGCTTGGCCTTGACTCTGACTGGTGAATTTGTGTGACGCCATTCCATTGACTGACGTTTAGACTCTGGGGTTATGTGAGAAACCCACGTCTCGTTCCCTGTGACAATCCTCTCTAAAAATTGATCACCCTCTTCATGATATCGATTCAAAAAATCAAGAGGACAAGCCATTATTTTCAGTTTGTGTTCCTCAGTAAGCAGCCTGGGAACCCAACGTGCACACATTTGCGAAATTTCAACTTTTCGGAAACGACTTTGTGCAAAGTTGTTCTACCCACATTCGGAAATTCTAATGCTAAAGTTGAAATTGTGAATCGCCGGTCTTCATGAACATTTTCCCGTCCGTCCTTGTAAGCTCTCACCCACTTACGCACTTTGCAGCTACTCATCGCATTTGGACCATACACGTCGCTTATATGTCTATGAATTTCCGCTGCTGAAGCATTCTTTGCTGTCAAAAACCGAATCACTGACCGTATTTCCCAGTCAGCGGGCTGATCTATTGTTTTAAACATTTTGAAGTAGCACTGTACTTACCACACTGCAACAATACCAATGCAAATGGCATCGTTTGACGAGCAAGGTATGCCGGGAGTTGGTACGCATGCGCATTTCAATGTTTGCGCGACATTCGATTAGCTACGACGATTCGGACCTTAGTTTCCGAATATCCCTCGTACTTTATAAACCCCATAAAACAAATTTTAAATTCATAAACACTATATGTTAAAAATTAATTATGCACACCTTTTTTAAAATTAATATATTCTATTTTATATATCTTACTCATCAAAAAAGAAAGAAAGAAAGAAACACTTGCTAGGAAAACAAGAAAATAAGATTGACGAATTCACTGTATTTTCAATATTAAGAATATAATTTTTTCTAAAATAAATGAATTTCAAGGATATTTTATAATTTAAAGCCTACAAGTAATATTAAACAAACATTATTTTATTATTAGAACACGGGGACACGGTACAACTCCAATGAGGGTAAAAAAGGATATCGAAGATGTTTTTAGTGAACTGGGCACTGGGGTTTAAGGGATGCACTTCTTGGATGAATCGACCAGAACTCTATTGCTCTCGGCGATTTTGGATCTAATAAAACTAGTTCAAGATTTATGACTACCATTAAATGTGTTAAAGAGGGAATAACTTGAAATGTTTTCAGAAATACTTTAAAAATAGGGAGAAAAAAAATGGAATCACACAAAAAAAAATTTCGTCATATATAAAATGCAATTATTCAAGATATTATTTAAGATGTCGTTTAATTTAATTTCGTTATTTAAACTGTATTTTTCATTAAACCTGTATAAACACCAGCCGTGAAGATGGGGCTACTATTCATTAACTCTGTAGAGGCTCCGGTTTCAAAATTACGAGGTCCGTCGGCAGTATCCTTCGAGTGGCTCTTTGGTGCGACGTGAATGTAACTCTACTCACTCACGTAAAACTCAAAGAATCATATGAATGGTAATAAGTTTCTCTCGAAGGCCTCCCAATACTTACAGTTACGTTACAGAAGCAAAATAATGTTAATAAAAGTAATAATGAAGTTTCTGTACTCAATTCTTCAAAAATAAAACTACCGATACTTCAGGGTTGTACAATTTAAGTTATCCGATTAGGTACGGAACCGTGATTTTAAAAAAGCATATAAAAGAATAATTTTTATAATACTAAGTGTCATTTATATAGATTAGAATACATGCATAAAATTGTTTTACGAATCTCATTACAGTACAAAATTATTTAAATACAATATTTTGGCAAAAAATTAAATTAGAATAACCTTTTTTCAAAACGTTTTCCTTTTATGAAAAAATGCTTCTGTAATAATAATATTTTGCTTATATGAAGTAAAGACTTCTCTCCAGAGAGTCTGAACTAGGATTTTTGAAAAATTAACATTATTTTCAGAGTTGCCAGCAATTAAAATAATTATCGGCGTTTTTTTTCTTAAAATTTCTCCCTTCTGTATTTTATCAAAATATAAATGTAGGGTAAGTCATGTTCGGAATCTTGATATTCAAAGAAATAAGCAGATTAGACTCTGAAATTACTGTTTAATGAAACATGAGATTACTTACAATTAAAACTTTACGAGTTATTTCACGGAGCATACTCTCAATTGTCGCTAAGGCTATTGACCTCCACGTTGACCGAAAAACGTGATTTCTCGCCTGTAAAACCGGAGTCTCTTCCTATCGCGTCTGTCTCGTTCTGCGCCGTTATCGTTTCTCTCCTAAAACCCCCCATTCCGGGAGGGGGATACATATATTTGCTGGTAGCGCCATCTATTGGTGAGGTTGTAACCTCACTGATCGGAGAATATAAAGGGTGTTTTTTTAGAGGTATAGAACTTTAAATTGCAATAAAACAACGATGTATTATTCGATTGACATGAATTTTTTTTATTCAAAAGATAATATTGTGGCATTACATTTTAAATATGATTTCTGGAAAAAGACTGCCAAGGCTGGCTCGGATGTAGTCCAATTTGGACGTCGAAATTTCGATGACTTTTTCCAACATTTGTGGCCGTATATCGGCAATAACACGGCGAATGTTGTCTTCCAAATGGTCAAGCGTTTGTGGCTTATCCGCATAAACCAATGACTTTACATAACCCCACAGAAAATAGTCTAGCGGTGTTAAATCACAAGATCTTGGAGGCCAATTCACAGGTCCAAAACGTGAAATTAGGCGGTCACCAACCGTGTCTTTCAATAAATCGATTGTAGCACGAGCTGTGTGACATGTTGCACCGTCTTGTTGGAACCACAACTCCTGGACATCATGATTGTTCAATTCAGGAATGAAAAAGTTAGTAATCATGGCTCTATACCGATCACCATTGACTGTAACGTTGTGGCCTTCATCGTTTTTGAAGAATGATTCCACCAGCCCATAAAGCGCACCAAACAGTCAGTTTTTCTGGATGTAACGGTGTTTTGACATACACTTGTGGATTAGCTTCACTCCAAATGTGGCAGTTTTGTTTGTTGAAAACCAGAAGTGCACTTCATCGCTAAACAAAATTCGCTCATGAAAATCGGGAACAACGGCAATCTCGTTTTGGGCCCATTCGACGAATCTACGCTTTGCTTGATGATCGTTTTGATGAATTGCCAAACCAAACTGAGAATAAATCACTTGACAGCTGTTAAATCGGTCGCTATTTTGGAAAGTAATGCCAACTTAAAATTCTATACCTAAAAAAACACTTTTTATATATTCCCTAATACTTTAAAATCTACATAAATAAATCCACTTCTAAGTTATATATCTCAAAAATTCTAGTTCAGCCTCTGTACAGAGGTCTAAGCTTTATACAGGCAAAATTTTATAACAATAAAAACATTTTTCATAAAAGGAGAATTATTTTGAAAATGGGTCATTCTATGTTCATTTTTTTGTCAAAATATTGCACATAAATAATTTTTTATTGTAATAATATTTTTAACACAACTTTATATGCATTTTCTAAACTAACTATCACTAAATATCAAATATTATCCATTTATACACTTTTTGCACAATCCCAGTTCCGACCGTATTTAAATACCTTAATGTGCTTCTTGCGCAGTAGCAGTATTTGAAAGAAAACATTTACCAACTTAGAGCAGTGCTTCCGAAACTTTCACCATTTGCGAACCAGTTTTCAATCATCATTTTCTTCTCGCACCACTTCCATATAATAACAACATATTGAATACATAGTGTACTTTGAGAGAGAGAGACTAAAACTGCAGTACAATTTTAATTATAAACCGTACAAATTATCAAGATAAATATTAAATTATGTATATGACGAGCCTATGGGAGTCACTAGTATTTATAAAACTTGTTCTTAACTTAATACAGTTAAGTTAATTATGAAATACTTTGAGCAGTACTGATACATTTATAAATGTATTATATCATCGTTAATGCGCGTATTTTATTTTTTATTATGTCAGAAAAAATTTTGTTTTGCTTCCTTTCAGTTAATTAAAAATGTTTTAAATAATCTTTTATTTTCGATTTGCTCTTTTTTCCCACTCCCACAGGATTATCTCTCCCCAAGAAAGGCGCACCCCACACTTTGAGACGCGCTGACTTAAACTAAATAACATTAGTCAATGTCCTTTTTCATTGAGTTAAGACATTAACGTTACGTTTTTTGTGTTTTTCGAAACTAATCGTATTAAAAATTTTTGGATATGTTAAAAAATACCCAATTTTTAATATGATACGAACACCCTTTTCTAGTACATTTATTTGTATATTTTTTTCTTTTACAGTTTTTATATAATGAGTTCCAGGGGGGGGGGGTTAATACTGAGAAAATTAGTTTTGTATATAACCTTCTGAGAAGGTGATTTAGATTATATCTTGAGAATATCCTTTCCTCTTTAAACAAGGGTGTTTCATGTGTTGTATTGAAAAGCGTTCAGTACATAATTTCCAATCGAAAATATCCAAATGAGGATGATAAGATGGTCTAGTAAGGATTGGTATAAAAAAATCAATGTATACTCGAAAAATTGTATATTTTCCCTTCTAAGAAATAAAGAGTAAAATATTTTTAATGATGATATATATTCTCCTTTATTCTATTCAATTCATGTTAAGCTAAAGTAGGCTGCCTTTTCAAATAGTAATAAAACACAGTTTACAATCTTGTCATTTTTTTTATACAAACATCATCAAAATTAATATCTTTAACTTTCAGAAACTAGTAACGGATCTACTATTCGCGATCCTTCAAGTAATTATCTTGGGAAACCTTTGGGCTATCAATCCGCATTATTCAAAACCAACCCTTCGGTAGAAAAAAATCGTGATATTCAAATAAACTTACTATATATAGTCGAAGTTTTCTTAATAGAATAAAGAGAAGGAGAGGAGACAAACCCGAATCAGGTGAGATTGGTACTGACAGGTATCATATTTGAATTATTGTGGTTAAAGACTTATTAGGAGGACGCTTTATAGTAACGATTGTTCACTGAGATTAAATTGATATTAGATTGAACCGGATGATAGATTAGATCAGCGATTCTCTAAGTTTCAATATTCGCGACCAATTAAATGATAATTTTCATCACCCCACCTAGTACAACAACAATGTATTGTAATTCAATAATACTATACTTTTATGCCAAAACTACGATACGCCTTTAACTCAGTGCTTCTCAAACTTTCAATACTGGCGCCCCCCTTTTCAATCACAATTTTTATCGTGCCCCCCTTATACATTAACAATGTACTGAATGCAATAATAATGCACTTGGACGCTAAAGCTACAATGAGCGATCTTAATTATAAACCATACAAATTAATAACATAAGTATTAAATTTTGTATACTACTTTTAAGCAAAAAAAGTAATTAAATAACAGGATAATTATTATGTCATTTTTCTATTCTCTCTAATCTTTAAATTGAACATATTGCAAAATGCGGTGGCTGCTCAGAAGACAAAATATAGATATTTGCTAAATATAGAAAAGAACTCAGAGGGTCAATTTCTAAACATAAGCATTCCTTATAAAAACTTTGCTTTGCAAGACAAGCCCATGGAAGTCGTTAATACTTATTAAATTTGTTCTTAATTTAGTATTAATTAATTAGTTATAAAACACTATTGCAGTACTGATACATTAGAAGTATACCGGCTGAAGTGCCCACTCTTTGAACCAGTTCATTTATAAGAAAATAAAACATTATTGATATAATAGCTGAATTGTAAGGAGAGAAAAGCCAAGCACGCGACAATGTTTGCAAAAAGGTAAAATGTTTTTTTTAAAAATAATTGCTCAAATTATAATTAGTTTTAAGCGAATTGTAATTTTAAGCCTTACAGAATTAGCATTTATAAGTGATGTTAAATAATGAACAATAATATAAAATTCTGATGAAGAATAATTGTATTATTTTTAATTTTTAAAGCGAAAAGACTTTAACATGTTTTAACCCGGGAGCAGGCGTGCACTCGATACGGTAGAGCGGGGTTATTGAGTCACCCCAATCATTTCTTTTTTAAAAATTATTTTATTGTACACGATACAAATCGTGATTCCAGTGAATAATTTAATAAAGATTAAGTTTATTTACCTACTTTCAAGGACTTTTCAATTTTTCTTTGGTAGCAAATAAAGTTTTGCCAGAAATAACGATTTCGTTATCTGTGTGTCCCACGCAACCACTTCCGGGTAAAAAGTGTATTCATTATGATAATATGTAAGTTATGCTAAAAAAATTGTGTAAAACGTTTTTCGTTATGCTTTATATGTTTGAAAATACTCATAAAAATAAGTCTTGGCCAAGTAATCCTTCAAAGTGGTTTTCCAAATATCATAAAACTCTTTTGCATGGAAAAAGGCTCAACAGAGAAATACATTACTTACAACTTCCCTAAGTGAGAAACAAACACACACACACACATAAGAGAGGGGTCATAACTAACTGTACTAATAACTTAGAAGGTCAAACAGATTACAGCTATAATGTGCAGTATTTAAAAAATAATGACAGTGATGAATTTTTTATGTTCCTAAATTTTTTCGATTCTGGGTCTGAGATCTGTTTTTTCTCTAAAAAGAGTAGTATATTACGATTAAAAAGAAAACATAGTGAAACATATCTCATCATGGGATTACAGCAAATTATTTAATTATTTAATTATAGGATCAAAGATAGCTAATTAGGTATTGAAGAATTTTTTATTTTTGATTACTTAATATCTCGCGCGAATATAAATTATATCAGAGTGAAATTGCATTTTTTATTATGTCAGAAAGAGTATTTTGTTTTAATTAATTCCAGTAAATGAATCATTACTTAAATATTTTATTTTCGATATGTTCGCCCCTACCCCTCGTAAGGTTACCGCGCCCCCCAGGAGGGTGCGCCTTACAGTTTAAGAAAGACTGGCTTTAACCTCTCAAGTGCCACCGGTCTATATAAACATCTCGCTCAGCCAAAACATTAATTTCCTTTGACGTAAATAT
This sequence comes from Trichonephila clavipes, assembly GCA_019973935.1. Taxonomy (NCBI): domain Eukaryota; kingdom Metazoa; phylum Arthropoda; class Arachnida; order Araneae; family Nephilidae; genus Trichonephila; species Trichonephila clavipes. Next base: position 1,146,797 of record BMAU01017951.1, on the reverse strand, counting down.
AACGTTTTTCCGACGTACGATCTTTTCTTTGCACTATTATTCATAAAATTTTTCCAAAAGTTTTGGAATGCAATAAAAGGACCTGGACATTGTTTGCGAAGGATTTACTTATTTCAGATTATTTCCTTCTTTATTCCTCCCCCCCCCCTAATATATCTTATATGCGCACCTACGAAAAAAATGATTGACAATGGGAAGTTAATAGCGTAACTGTTACTCGGCAGTTAAGGAACTTTTTTTAAACCGTACAAATTATCAAGGTAAGTGCTATATAATTGCAAGGTAAATTGTATATAATTGTATGTATGACCCCAATGGGGTCATTGGATTATTATTAAAATTGCTCTCAACTTAGTATTGTTAAATTAATTTTAAAATGCATTGTGTAGCACTGATACATTTATAAGTGTAATATATCAGTGTAAATGTGAATTTAATTTTTTATTGCGTCAGAATGTATTTTGTTTGTTTACTTTCAGTAAATTAATTTTTTTAAATAGTTTTCTGTTTTCAACTTTTCAATATGCTTGGGCCCCCCTCATAGAGTTGTCACGCCCTCCAAAGTGGGCGCACCATACAATTTGAGAGACGTTGGATTAGATCCTTTATTAAAGCCATGAGGGAGTTTGATAGTTTCCTAATATTTCGTGTATTGCCGTCGTTGTTCCACTTTCACGGTTTGCCCCGAGACATTCTCTTACTTTTATTAATTGAATTTGTGTCGTTTTATTGTGTGACTAATAAATAGATTGATTGAACCATGAGGAGTGTTTCTGCCTTGCCTCCCACATATCTAGATGCCCAAGAGAGTGGTGATAACTTCTCACAAACTTATTCAGCTTGAATAATAACCTCTTGAATTTCAATTCAAATATTTTGAATTAATCAAATCACAAAATCATTTGATAATTAGTACTTTTTTTAGGTATTTATGGCAGATATATATTTGTTTTGGATCTCTAACGTGAATATACATTCTTAACTTCTAGTGTTGTGAATAGAAATGATTTGTGTGAATGAGTGGCAGCATGGCGCGACGTTTTTGTAACTGTGAAGAGGTTGTGTGATGTCATTATGTTCTGTGTATAAAAGGGGTGGAGCCACACGTGCTCACTCTCACTCGGTAGTTCTGAATAAACTCAGTTACTTTAATTGACTGGCTCGAGTCTGAATTTCTTCCTCCTACGCCGAGCATCGGGTAGATGCAGCTCGCAGAATTTTATAATTGAAATTGTTCGATACATAAGTTTTTGGTAGCCTTGGCGGGACTGGTTGTTGGTTGGAAGCGAAACTGAAACCGAATTTAAATTATTAAACTTTGAACTATTGAACTTAACTTTTTGAACTATAAAATGGAAGTGAATGCTTTGAAAGCGGCAAGAAAAGGCCTGAGAACAGCATTTTCTCTCAGTCTGAAAAAGATTGAAACCGAACTCATAAAAGAAAACATCGATATGAATCAACTTTCGATTCTGAAAACTCAATTTATCGATAAATTTCAGAGACACGACACTTGTCAGAATCTAATTTCTGAACAACTCTTGGGTACAGAAGATGCCATGCAAGAATATTTAGATGATATGGAAGACGCAGAAAACTACCGTGACCGCTACATCGAAATGTGTACTCGAGTAGATTTGAAAGTACGAGAAACCGTTGTTCCTACCGAAACTGAAAAGAGAAGCTTTAAATTACCGAAAATCAAACTGAAGAAGTTCAGCGGTGAAGCTAAAGACTTTTTGGCCTTCTGGAGTCAGTTTCAGAAAATTCACAATGATAAAAGCATTGCGGAAGAAGACAAAATGCAATATTTATTGCAATCCGTGGAACCGAAATCGAAAGCAGAACGATTAGTGTTGAGTTTCCCTGCAACGGCGGAAAATTATCCTAAAGCCATTGATCAATTGAAAGAGAGATTCGGTCGTGAAGATTTGTTAGTACAAATTTACGTACGAGAACTTTTAAATTTAGTAATGAAGAACGCTGTTTCTGGAAGAACAAAAACTGATTTGTCGGCCTTGTACGATGAACTTGAAGGGAAATTACGGTCGTTGGAGAGCCTTGGACGAACACAAGAAAAATATGGAGTTTTCCTTACACCATTGGTAGAGTCCTGCTTACCCGAAGAAAATCCTGATGGCCTGGGAAAGAAAACGGAATACTGAAACAGACGCTATTAAAGGATCGCGAACTCTAGAACACTTAATGACTTTCCTTCGCCTGGAAGTCCAGGGGGAAGAGATGGTGTGCTGGCAAAATCCGGTTTTGGAACTCCTATCCGAAAAAGAGATTCTCCAATTGAAAGGGTTAAGCCGATGGAATTAATGACTGCATCAGCTCTGGCGAGTTCCGTAAAGTCCTCAGGTAAGAAAATTAATAACTGTGTATTTTGTGAGAAATATCATCCCAGTGAAAATTGCTTTAATGCTAGAAAAATGTCTTTAAATGCTAAGAGACAATTGTTATTAAAAAAAGGTGCTTGTTTTATTTGTTTAAATAGATCTGGACATTTGAGTAAAAATTGTGATATTAAAAATGATATTAATTGTTATAAATGTAATTATTCTTATTTTGAAATTATGTGTCCAAAATTAAATAAGAAGTATGATCAAAAATTGTGTTCCATAAAAACTGAGAACTCTCTATCAAGTAACTGCAACAGAAACCAAAGTATTTACTTTCACACTCTCTGCGTTTTCATTCGCATTAAAGATCATGAAAGGAAAGTTAGAGTTCTGATTGATACTGCTTGTGAAAATAGCTACATTAGTGAAAGTGTTACTAGTATTTTGAAGGCCACTCCACTTAGAGAGGAAACTATAATTCTCTCTCTCTCTCTCTCTCATTCTCTATTCGGGGGCAACGAAACTAAACCGAAACATCACAGCGTGTATTCTATTGAGGTCAGTGATTTGAAACACTCTTATGCATGTTGTTTTGAAGTGCTATCCGAAAGAAGATATGTGGATTTATTTCTAAGATTGAGGATAAGCGTATTTTAAGTGAGTTAAAAAATAAAGAAATTATTTTATCGGATTTAAATTGTAAAGAAACGGAAATTGGGCTTTTGATTGGGGCTGATAATATAGGAAAATTATTGACTGGGAATTTAATTGAATTTGATTCGGGTTTAACAACTATTGAAACTAAACTAGGATGGACGGTAATTGGAAAAGTATGTTCGAACGATAAAAACGTTATGTTAACGACATCGTCTTTGTATGTTCGGAATGTTAGCATTAAAGAATTATGGGAACTTGATGTTTTAGGAATAACGGATCCCTTACTTAATGAGAATACGAAAGAAAATTTTGAATTAATCGATTTTTTAAGAATAAAATGAAAATTCTTTCCGATGGAAGATATGAAGTTAAACTCCCATGGAAATGTAACTCTGAAAATTTGCCCAGTAACAAAGAACTAACATGGAAAAGACATCTACGGATGATGAATAAATTAAGAAACGGTAAATTTTTTGAGGATTATAAAAGTGTGTTTAGGCAATGGGAAGATTTAAATATCATTGAACGTGTGCCGGAAGTAGAATTGAACAATGAATGCTATTATTTACCGCATAGACCTGTGATTAAATTAGATAGTGCGACTACAAAAATCCGATCCGTATTCAATGCTTCGGCCCGTGAAAAAGGGAAACCATCTTTGAACGACTGTTTATATAAAGGCGTAAACCTTATTGAACTGATACCTGACATTTTAGATCGTTTTAGAATTTATCCAGTCGGAATTGTAGCCGATATTGAAAAGGCGTTTTTGATGCTATCTGTTGCACCGAAAGATAGAGATTATCTCAGATTTTTTTCCCATGCAATGAAAAACAATTAGTGTACAGGCATTATCGAGTTGTGTTTGGGATGTGTTCAAGCCCTTACTTATTGAATGCATCTATTATGCATCTTTTGGAAAACTGTAATTCCGAATGTAAGGAAGTTGCACAAAAGTTAAAATCTTCCTTTTATGTTGATAATTGTGTAACTGGTGTTTTCAGTGCTGATGAAATAGAGATATTTATTAAGAAGACTAAATTAATTATGTCAGAAGGATGTTTTAATTTACGTATTTTTGAGAGCAATGTGGCGAGTAAAAGTGTTGATAAACACTCAGACGAAACTTTTATTTTGGGTATCATCTGGGACTTGGATAATGATGTTTTGAAATGTTGCACGAATTTCGACTCATTAACGTGCGAAGTGAAAATAACGAAACGATTAGTTTTGTCTACGGTGCAAAAAGTTTTCGATCCCATTGGAATGTTGGCGCCGTCTACATTGCTCCCAAAATTACTATTGCAGGAAATATAGAAAATGAAAAAGGCATGGGATCAGGAACTACCTCAGAATATTGTAAACAAATTTATGAAATGCTTTAATGAAATTCAAATTTTGAAAGATGTAACTGTACCACGTTGTATGAAAATTGATATTTTTACTGAATTACATGTATTTGTTGATGCAAGCAAGGGGACATATGCGGGATGCGTCTTTGCTCGATCAATAGTTGATTCTAGAGTTAGCGTAATTCTCGTTAGAGCGAAGTCTAGAGTAGCTCCTCTCAAACTTTTGAGTATACCGCGTCTAGAACTGATGACTTGTAAATTCTATTTTGAAAGCGCTTAATATGCCGGACTTGAAAGTTACTCTTTGGTCCGATTCCACAACAGCACTTTGGTGGATTAAAGAATATGGAAATTGGTCAGTTTTTGTAGCTAATAGGGTAAAGGAAATTAGACAACTAACTCAAATTCAGTCATGGAAGTATGTTCCAGGAAACATGAATATCGCGGATTTACTATCTCGTGGTTGTTCTCCACGACAAATGCTTAGTTCTAGATGGTGGGAGTGGCCTTCCTGATTGAAACAAAATTCGGAATATTGGCCAGATGGTGAAATCAGTTGCGAGCCTCAAGAAGTTAACGTAGAGAGAAAGAAAACTAAAAATGCGAATGTTGATCTAGCAAACGAGGCACCCCCCTTGCTTATATGTAATGTGTCTGAGTATGATAAAATGATAAGAGAATTTGCATGGATTTTAAGATTTGTAAATAATTGTCGCAAAGACTATATCAAATGTAAGGAACATGAACTTTCTGTTGCTGAAATTGAAAATTCTGAAAAACAATTGATTCGTTTAACTCAGACATATTATTTACCTGATGTTGAATCTTTAAAATGTGTTACTTTTATTGATAATGATAATATTTTAAGAGTAAAATCTAAAATAACTTAACGAAATAATGAAAGTTCTTTTTTGTATCCTATATTGTTACCTGATAAATGTGAACTTACAAAACTTTTGATTAGATCTATACACAAAAAGAATTGTCATGCAGGAATCCAAATAATGCAATCATTAATTAGAGAAAGGTTCTGGATTATCAGAGCTAGAAAAACTATTAAGAGTATTTTGAATGAATGTTTTATTTGTGCTCGTTTTAAAGTGAAATCATTGTCAAGCGGACCATCACCCTTGCCACCAGACCGCGTGAATGATTGTGCGATATTTGAAGTTGTAGGAATTGACTTAGCTGGGGACCTCTGTTTTTAAAAACTGGCGAAAAGGTATGGATTACATTGTTTACTTGCGCAGTCTATCGCGCACTACATCTTGAATTAGTAAACGCTTTATCTTCTGATACCTTTTTGCTAGCCCTTAGGCGTTTCATTGCCAGGCGCGGGAGGCCCAGGATAATTTACAGTGATAACGGTACTAATTTCCGAGGTGCTTTCAATGACCTTGCGAAATTGGATTGGCATAAAATATCGAGAGAAACATCAACTCAAAAAATAGTTTGGAAATTTATACCACCCACCGCCGCATGGTGGGGAGGCTGGTGGGAAAGTTTGGTTCGCATTATCAAGGAACTATTGAGACGTTCTCTTGGAAAATCAATATTGTCCTATGAAGAATTGTCTACAGTGATTTGTGATTGCGAATTTTTAATCAATAGTAGACCTTTAACTTATATATCTGAAAATCCACAGGAATTGATCCCTTCTACTCCAGCAATGTTTTTAATAGAGAATCGCTGTTCCGATACTACCGATATTGACGAATTGAATTCGAGAGACTTAAGAAAGAGAGAATGAAATATAGAATTAAACTTAAAAGTACTAAACCTGAAAAGGTCTTGAATACTAATGATGCAATTATAAAAAAATATACTTCTTCTGGAAGATTGGTTAAAGAACCGAAGAGACTTGATCTTTTGAATTATAACTGTTATAGGTTTGAGACTCTTCCCAAGTCTCAAATGGGGGAGTATGTTGTGAATAGAAATGATTTGTGTGAATGAGTGGCAGCATGGCGCCACGTTTTTGTAACTGTGAAGAGGTTGTGTGACGTCATTATGTTCTGTGTATAAAAGGGGTGGAGCCACACGTGCTCACTCTCACTCGGTAGTTCTGAATAAACTCAGTTACTTTAATTGACTGGCTCGAGTCTGAATTTCTTCCTCTAACGCCGAGCATCGGGTAGATACAGCTCGCAGAATTTTATAATTGAAATTGTTCGATACATCTAGTTTCCTAATAACTTATTTCTCCGCGTTTTTCTTTATTTTTGAATTTGAAAAGTCCAGTTTACTCTAGCACACATTTCGCAAAAATCCTAGATAATAATACAGTTTTTTGTAACCTTATGTAGACCAGAAAAAATGGTAAGTTTATAGGAATCACTCCATATCAGATAAAAAAAATATTCGGTAATTTATTGCATTTTTTTCCGCATTTTGTGTAAAATTTCATCTTTTTTGTATCGTAGCTTGTTATCTAGCCCAAAGAATTTACAATTTGTGTCACGTTCATAACTATTCATAAGAAAACCTAGTATATTTGCCAACAAACCAGTTTTATATGTACCTTAAATACTCTGCTGGCCACCATAAATGCAACACTAAGAAAGACAAGAGATAGATAGCACAACAAAATTTATTTTGTAGATAACATGTTGACCAAGTATCAAATGATTAAATTTATAGACTTCTGTGAAGTGTGGTTCCTGCCAGAATCAGTAGTAGAACCAGAGTAGCCGCCATTGTAGTAGATCATCGCTGCCACACGCCTCAGCATTGATTGAAAGAGACTTTTGGATGTGTTCTGGGGGTACATCAGACCAAGCAGCTTCCAAACGTTGCCAAATTTGATCAGGTGTGCCATCGGGGGGGTGCAATCTGGATCAATAGTTGAGCAACCTTAGACCACCTGTTTTCTATCGGCGAAAGATCTGGAGAGCGAGCCGGCCAGGGAAGCAAATCAATCTGCTGATTGACGAAGAACCTTTGGACAATGTGTGCAACGTGTGGTGGCACATTATCCTGTTGAAATATGGCTGTGGCCAAACCCTAAATGTAAAGAAGGACACCTGGCTCCAACACCTCGGAGATGTAGCGCTGGCTGTTTTAAGTACCGGCAATGCGTACTAGAGGGGTGCGAGAGTCATATGCAATACCGCCCCAAAACATAATACCCGGTGCAGCACCAGTGTGGCGGTGCATAACCAAGCTGTTCAGCATACTCTCTTCACGGTGTCTCCAGACACGAATCCGACCATCGTGGTGTTGCAGACAGATGAGTAACTCGTCAGTAAAGACAAATTTATTCCATTCTGCCGCCCACATCCTTCTTTCATCGCACCATTGGCGGTGGAGACGTCTGTGGCTCTGCGTCAAGGGTAGACCAAGTAATGGACGTCTTGCGGACAGACCACTCTGCTGTAAATGGCGTCGAATGGTACGCGCAAACACTGGCAATGCGTTACAGACTCAATGTGCTGTGCTACGGTTCGTGATGTGACTGAGCGATCTGTCACAGCCATGCGCACAATTTGCCTATCCTCTCGTGAAGTGTTGCACTGAGGTGGATGCAATCGACCACGTCTTTCCGTTGTACCCTCCTGCATCCAATGGTCACATATCCGCATTACAGTTGTTTAGTTTCGTCCAATACGACTACCGATTTCCCTGAAAGATAATCCACAATATCGGTAGGCCACTATGCTTCCTGTGTCGATATCGGATACTTGATCAAAAGCTGATCGCTGTTTTCTGCGAGCCATAACTGATCGATTTTTGAAAAAACCACAAGAAAAACCTAATTGCCGAACTTGAAATCGTCGAAATCTTGAAGCCTTAAATAACGCTTTGAGGTTTCGCTAGAGGCGTGTGTCATGTGTGGCTGCGCTGAAATTCTAATCATTTTCATATCTCACCTCCGCTAATGCATGTTGAAAATATCATGTTATTTGCATGCTTCCTTCAGGGTGTTGCATTTACGGTGGCCAGCAGTGTAATAATGCAAAACAGAACCCCTTTCTTTTAGATTACTGTTGTATCAGGGAAAGTTTCATTAGCATTACACCTTTTGCAATTTCGTTTTTACATTTTTATATGATAGGTTATTTTTAGAGACCACATGAACAGTTGTCATTTACTACGGTGCTACTAATTATTGGTACTGAACAAAAATCTCATTATAGGGGGATATTCACAATGTTGTTCAAGGTTTCGGAGAACTGTAGTAAAAGAAAAGACTAAGGCGAATACAAAAAAAGTAAACATTATGACAGAATAAAAAAAAATTTTTTTTCTTATATATTTTTCAAGTGTTCTATATATGGGAACCTTTCATCACATCCATGCTATAGCCTTTTTCCTGCCACACTCTACTCAGCATGGTACTATCAACGTTATAAATAGTCTGTGTTATCCTATCCGAGTCATCCGCTGATGCTACAGGTTTTCTGAATTACATGCGAATGGATATCTAACAAGTGTGAGGCAAAATAAGGAACTAGAGATGGTTTTTTCGAAGAAACGTCTTTCAAAAAAGTGTTCTAAATCGACAAAATTAGGATCAGAAATACCCCAATAAAAATAAATCTTAAGAATAAATTCAAGTTTAAAGAAATATTAGCTTTCAAAATTATTCGACAGAATCCAGCATTTACAACAAGGAATGAGCATATAGAATGCTATACAGGATTTATACATGGTGACTCCGAATGCCGCGTGCAAATTTGGAGAGGAGGAAGAGAATATTGTGAGAAGCCATAATTACATCGTGAAGCAATAGGTGGCACTGTACGCAAGCTCGGCTGGCGATGAAAATGAATTGTTATACGAACGCCAAGTTGGTGAATATCTACTTTATCTACGGCGTAACAAACAGAAATGGACATGCTTCTGTTCGGTTGTATGGGGAAAGATATCCAATGAGGTGGCAACCGAATCATCAAACGTTCAATGTGATGCATCTGAACCTGGAGGAACATGTATCTTTCAGAGACACGATTGACGACACACCCATCAATTCTGAAAAGGACCTGGAGGCATGATCTGCACGATCACTGCTGCTATGATCCGTGAAACACCCGGTATTTTCGAACATGTCAGCCAATCCATGTCTGGTCGGTATCGTACGTGGATACAGGCCAATGTCAGCAATTTTGAACTTTTACTGTGATATTTGTCTGTCATACTTTTTTATTATTTATTTATTTATTTATTTATTTATCGTACCGTAGTTTTAGCATCAAAGTATAGTATTATTGAATTCAATACATTGATATTGTGTGGAGGGGGCGCGATGAAAATGATTGAATATTGGGTCGCGGATATTGAAACTTTGAGAAGCACTGCGGTAGCCGAATGTTTATGACCATGAACACTTCTCAGGTGTGTCATGAGCTCAATTTTAGCTGGACTGAAGAACCACTATGTAAAAGAGCCGATGCACGTTAAATCTTTTTAGAATCAATGTCCTCCCGTTGGTGTGGTGTGGTAGTTAGGAAGAAAGGTGCCAGCTTAGGTTTCATTCTCTTCCCTTTACCGAGGTTGAACATAACGTGGCTCGTCTCCAATGGCTCTTGTATTATTTTATAAATCATTCATAAAACTTTCACCCACTCAATCTAACAATGTTTGTCGTAGCCGTCATATAGCGGGTGCATTTAAGAGAATATATTCTGAGGTTTATCATAAAGACCCATCTGAACTTGTTAGTCCCATCTTCATGTCCCTCGTAGAGTCGTTTGTCTGTTAAAATACTTTCATTTATGGCGATTCAGCTTTCACTGTGGTAAAGGTGTGCTTTAAAGCAAGAAATAAAACTCCATAGTTATCACCCTTGAAGAAAAAATGGCACAGATATTGCCCATACGCCAGATCCCCTGTCCTTTTCTTTAACACCATATATCGCTAGAGTGAGTGAAAATTATACTAACGTTACAATATATAAAGAAACATGACGGTTATTAGTGATGGATCGCGTCATTTTGAATCTTGTTCAAGTGACGTGGAGGACGCCAAGCTGGCAAAACCTATCTACCTTACTAAACCAACGGTGTAGGGATGGTGATCTGAGATAGATTAATCGAGAAATCGATTTCTAGGTTAAAAAAATTGATTTTTTAAATCGATATGTAGCACTGGATAGATTCAGTGAATCGATATTTCATCTTAGAAAATCGACGTTCGATTTTTTTTTTTTTGTCAAAACCATAAAATTATTTACAATTAGTTGAAAGTACTATCTTTAAAATATTATTAGTTAAATGTACTATCTATACTTTACTGGAAAAGCAAAAAACTTTATTTATCCTCACGTTCACTCAATAGACATTACGTATATTACTATTGGGGGATCATATGTTCCCTGTGAGTGCCTTTTCTCGATTGCTGGTAACATCGCAAGTGATGAGAGGAACCGCTTGGATCACAGTAGACTTGGCAGACTGTTGTTTTTAAAAAGCTTAGATATTAAGCATTGGGAGCTTTATTATAAGCTATATTATCTATTTTCTAAGCTTTTGAATGTAACAAATACATTTATCAAATAAATGTCCTTTTTTTATACCTGATAATTTTATATGGTAAAAAATAATAATAATTGTAATTGTCGAAATAACTGAACTAAAAATTTTCCTGATTTTACTGATAAGAGATCGTTCATTATGAGAAGTATCTTTATTGTTTTTCATAAAAAAGATTTATATTTACATTGTAAATACAGGCTCTAAAAAATAATCGATTTTTTAGAAATCGATCTTTTATAGACCTCGATTTTTTGTGAATCGATTCATCAGGTTACGATTTGAATCGATTTAATAATCAATCCTTTTTCGAAAGAATCACCACCCTTACAACGAGGAGAGGGACATTGAACCTCAACATATTTAACTTGTTGCGGCACCCTCTACATGGAGGATCTTTAGTGGCACTAAAACTCGAACCCTTGGCACTCCTGCCACGAGTTCGTTACCATAACCGCTAGGTCATGGTCACAATGTGTGCCAGAGAGCTGCACATTTCCTACCATATTCAATAATCTATTAAATGAACTTAACTTGATATTTGCTAGAGTTCATGGTTACTTTTTCTTCTTGTTGCAGTTTTTATTTTTACGTTGTATAAAATGGTTTTCTTTCTCCAAAGTATAAAAGATTGTGGATATTTAATGCATGAATATTCTGAGGAAAACATATAATATTACATCAAAGGCTTTTCCATTTTAATTTAATTTTAGAACGGTAATTTTAATGAACTTTTTTTCTGCTGTTAAATAGATTTAAGTATCGTTTTGAGATATAAAAAGAAATAAATGTCTTAAGCAACTACAAAACCGGGAAAGCAAATGATTTAAGAGAGGAAAGAATCATTCACATTTTTCTTTTTTCTGTGAAACGAGCAAATGGAAAACTCCATCTCCATTTCGTCTCTACATTATATTTATTTAATTCTTTTTCACTCTGGACTGATTAGATTACAAGAAATAGTTCTGTATTAAGAACGAGAAAAAGGTTACAAATAGCGAAATATCGACTAGTTATTTAATTAACACCAATTGTTTCAACTTTAAATTCAAATTGCCTTTTGTTTAAGTGAGACGAAGGAAGTAATGGGATTTGTAACATGTTTTTCAAGAAGAAATTAACGAAAGCGTGGGTTTAAATACTGATTCCAAAATATTCTATCCATTTTGAAACTTTTCAGATTATTTTCTAAGAATAGGAATTGTAAATGATGGTCGAAATTCTCTAAACAAAAGTAATGTGAACCATATTTTTTTCTAATAAGAAGAATTTAATTATGTATAATTTCTTTTATGTAATAAAAATTATATTTCTAACATAAAAAATTCTACTTTTTCTCAATGTTTTGTCTCTACTGGATAATATTCGTATGTATTTTGAATTATCGTAAAATCCGGCGTATAACACGTACTCTTAACACAAAAAATAAGACCTAAATTTACGAGCGCGCGTTATACACCGGGTATAAAAATAATAGCTTTAAAAAAAAAGTGATGGGCATAAAGAAAATTAGACTTCTGCATGTATCGAAATACTGTTTATTTTAAAGGAATGACATACCTTATGGAGTTCAAGAATGGTAATTGTATATGTATACTATCTTTCAAAAGCCTTTTGGGACAATACCTCGAATAAATGACTTAAAAACATAAGAGCAGTGCATACGAGCGCATTTCAAGTTCCTTCATCAAAAAGGGGTTGAGCTTTATACAGCGAATATCTCTAAATAAAAAAATGCAGCTTGAAAGTATAGATGGGCGTTATACACCAGATTTTACAGTATAATATTTTAAAAATTCATTTTCTTTCGGGAAGTTCAAAGTTATTTGAACTTGTTTCAATTATAAACAGGGAATGAACAGAGAAATATAATAAATATCTTACATCACGAGCCAGAATTTTATTTATGCTGAATGTGCTGTAAAAATGTCTGTATTGTAAAAGAAAATTTCCCAAATCATAACAGGATATGGCTGTATTTTGAATGACTCCAAGAATACTATTCTTTATACTAGGCTCATCTCATTTGCATCTTCAACTCCTCAGTCTCTAAATACAACTGCAATTGATGGTGTTCTAGCTTCCTCTTTATCACAGATAGATTATTCCTTCGAAATTTCCAATTGGTGTTTTTTCTTTTATTAACTACGTTGCAATTTTCCGTTGAAAGTATTTAAGGTTTAAAATATGTTTCAGACTGAGATAAATAAGTTATCCTTTTCTTTTAAACTCTTTTTTTGCAGTTATTTTTAATACTAAGTCAGTCTGCAATATTTTTAGTTATTTTTATTCTTCAAAGTACAGGAATGTAAAAGTTTCTTATATGTGTGCTTACACAATTCATTCAATTCCCTTAATAGTGTAAAGCGTTTACATTATCACCAACGCTATAATGCAAATTGTTTAGCTAAAGTATTCGAACTTTGAAAAAATGGACTATCCACTAGGTATACATATATTCTATCTGATTCAAAAAGTTTCACCCAAATTGACATTTTGAGCAAAAACCTCCAATCCGAAAATGAATGTCTGAGTACTAAATATCATCTAAATAATGAAATAGAGAATAGCTGGAATAAGGGATATATATAGCCACACTAAGGAGTTCCTGAAATATAGACGCTAATAAAAGATATTGGAGGATTTCTCTTTGGAGAGACTCTGGTTGCGTCTCCTTTCTGACAAGTCACCCTTATTTCTTATTGTTCAGATGTCTTGACTTCATATCGCGTAATTCATTTTAACGCTTCAAATAATGAAATAAAACTAGTGTGAATATCTATTTATTGTTCTTTCGTGTTCTATTCAATGGCCTCTGAATCCTTACTGAGTTTCGAACCCACGAGAAGCTCAACAATCAGCAAGATCTCCACCACAACCAACACGAGAAGGATGTACCATGAAAATATAAGATGTCCGAAATTTTCTAGTACTATAAACAACATATTATTTTTGTATGATAGCATATTGACTCATTAAGATTTGTAGATGAATGTCATACGTATCAGTTATAGTCTTCTCCTTCAAGAAGAATTATAGTCAAATTATATATATATTATGGAAACGACTGCATTACTACCAATAGAATTTTTGAAATACCATTCCGAACATAGGCTTATAAAATGCATATTATTTAGTATTTTGTAAATTTGTGACGAACTTATTCGCGTCCTCTCACTAATCCTCTTGGAGAATCTTTGGGCTAGCATTCGCGTTTAATTCACAGACATTCCTCTCAAGAAGAAACCGTGATATTCAGATAAGTCCGACTATATAAAGTCAGAGTTTTGGTAATTATAAAGGAGGTAGGAAGCAGCTGTATTCACTACGCAAGTGAGATTGATTACGGTTATTTTCGCATACAAATATCAAGAGTGATGTTTGCCACTGTGTTGAATTAGTAGATTTGAAGTTAGGAAGCAACGATAGAATAGGTTGAGATAAATAAGTTAGTACCGCATGTTTGATTAAATAATCATTGATTGCTCCGTGCTACTCATTAGAAATTCACTTAGAAAATAAATTGTTGATTAGTGTGCTTGAGTAAATAAATAATTGTGATTACGGAAGTCTCTGCTGCTGATTTCATTCATCCCATATCCTGAGGTAGACAAGACGATGAGAGAGCAATTTCAGGTGTAAGTCGCTCACAATGGAACCCAAAGGAAATGTTCCAAGACTTTCCTTAACACCGAGTTAGAAGTCAGATTCAATTTTAAGCTCTTACCTAAACTTTTTTCTTCCGGATCGGAAAATGTTGTAGAGTTTTTAGATTGTATTGAAAACAATCTGACGTTTTACGAGATACCCGTAAATTTAGCCTATGCATGTCTGAAAGGTCATCTCAGGGGACGCGCTCGGGATTGGTTTAAGGTATTGGCGAATTCTTTGGTGCAGGGTGAGAAAACTGATTTTGAACAGTTGAAACAAGCTTTGACGAAGAGTCTCCGGTTTGTACGAAATAGGGCAGAGTTAGAGGCCAGAATTTTTACGTCCAATCAGATTCTGATGGATTTTGTTTATGATTTATTAAAAATTCAGAAGACTGTTTAGTTAGAAATGATCGAACAAAAGTTAACAGAACATATTGTTAATCGTCTTTAACCTCCTTGTCTATGTTGAGGTCAGAAACCCCACCTCTAGATCTCAGCTCTTAAAACTGATCACGAACTATGAAGATAGGTACTTGAGTAGAGAAACCCAAGGTCCGAGTAATAATATTGGAAGACGAGATTTGGATGCGTGCGAGAGATTTTCGGACGAACGTGAGAGTGGAAATTGGCGAGATGCAGAGGTAATTGAGGGACAAAATGACTGGAGGGGTCTTAATAGAAGTGCATACGGAAATAGATCTCAGGAGAACAATGTTAATCAAAGGTTTGAGAACAGGAACCAAAATGACAGAAATGGCCATAGGTTCTATAGTCGTGGTGGTCGGGAAAAAAGTTCCAAAATAAAGGTCCAAGTGACAATTTTAACGGAGGGAACTGAAGACATAGTTGTCCTCCAAAAGGTTCGGAGGTTCTATTTCAGAGAGATGGCCAATCGCAAGTTGAAGTGAATCCTCCTATCATGGTTTTTGCTCTGCGTATGTACCATGTCGATCTTCTGTACGTACCCATTTTGTTGAACGAAACATTTATAAAAGCCTTATGGGATACTGGGGCAGAAAAGTCGTTTATCTCTGAAGATATTTATAAAAAGTATTATTTTACAAGCCGGTTAAAAAGTCACATGCCACGGTCATGACGGCACAGGGTGCCCGCTGTAAAAATGTAGGAATGGTGGGATTACAGATTAGAATTTGAGAATTTACAAAAGAAAATGATAAATGATATTTTCACGTGTTGGGTGAGTTGGAATATCCTTGTATTTGAGGTGTCGATTTTATACATAGTTCAAAAATATTCCTTTAGATTTTGAAAAAAAGTCATTAGCCATTCCGAATTTTTTAATTGAAGATTTACCAATAGCTGAGGAGAATATAGAGATTGATCTCTCAAAAACAAAGCTATAGGAGGGTAAGAAAAATGAATTAAAAACGCTATTTAATAGTTTTAAGGGGCTGTTTTTGGATACACCGGGGCTAGTTCACGCGTTATATCGTGAAATTGACACTGGCGATAAGCCACTATTGGTTTCAAGACCTTATCGGTATGATAGGATCAAGCAAGAAATCATCGATTATCGTATGGACAAGAAGATAAGGGAAGGTACGATAATACCGATTCAGTCACCTTTTGCATCTCCTGTTGTCTTGTGTCGTAAAAATAATGGACTACCTCCAGATAATCCAGAAGCTTATAGATTTGCGGTAGATTATTGCAAACTTAACGCGATAGCTAGGTACCGTAGATATACCATGCCACTCATTGAGGATTTAATCGGCAATATTCCTCATACTGAGATAATGAATTCGTTAGACCTACGGTGCGGGTACTTTCAGTTAGCAATAAATCCCAGTGATGTAGTTAAGACGATCCTTGTTACCAAAAATGACACTTAAGCGTTTAAGCGCATACCTTTTGGCTTCTCGGGAGCTGCCCCAAACTTACAGAAGGCTATCGACATAATACTTAAACCGGTATTAGGGAAGTACGGGAGTGTGTATATGGACGACGATATAAACTCGTCTTCCCCGTTTGCACACCACATTGAGCATTTAAGGGAGTGTTTAAGGTGCCTGACTAGTTGGGGGAACATTTTTTTGAAATAATGCTGAAAGTTCATTTTTAAACTCATTTTTTGTTTGATTATAACTGAAAACTTGTAAAAATAACAAAGAAAAAAAATTTTCAATCTATTTTTATAAGAAAAGGGGCAATTTTAGGTTAAAATTAAGCATTTTTTCACATCGCGGCAAACACTGTAAAATAAATTCTAATGCATAAGATGAAAAAGGTCCTTGAATTTTATTCAGAAAACATTTACCTATGTTTTGATCTATCATCTTTGAATAATTTCAGTTTATCACACAATTAGGGGTCAAAAAGTGCACATAAGGAAACATTTTTTTAAATTTTGCATTTATCACAAAGGAAAACAACCACAAAAAAGGTAATTGTATTGTTTTTTTTTTTTTCTTATTCTATAGTACACAGTATGCATACTATAAATAATAAACAATGATGCGAAATTTCATGCAATTATCTCAAGGACGTTTTGAGATATTATGTTTGCCATGCGATAAAATATGTAAAAATCTGTTTCGGAGAAAAACGCATTTAAAGATTTAAAAATTATACGGCTAAAACAACCTAAAACCTCTTTATATCAAAGGAATAAACCTTTTATAAGCCAATATCAGTATTAAATATTTGTTTCAAATTCTTTTTTTAATTTTTTACCAATTTTATAGAGTCAAAAAAGCTTTTCTTAACGTCTAAATGCATAGTTTTTTTAAATACAAATTAGAGATATAAAAAGCACTCTAGAAAAACTTTATTATGTCAAAAAATAATATTTTTTATATGGAAAAACAGGTATATATATTTCCATTAAGTATCTTAGAGCTGAAGAAATACGTAATATAAAATATGTTAATGTGTGTTATTTTGTCAGTAAATATTCCCAAAAATTTCTTTTAAAAAATATTGCTTCTCACAAAGGTTATAAGACATTATAATGAAAAGGTCTAATTATAATGTCTAGGAATCCGGTTGAAAGTATAGTGGGCGGCGATATGGCTTGTGCAGTTATTAGAGATTTTGTCCTATCGTCCAGAGATCAATTGACAGCGGAACATACCCTGAGTTAGGTCATATCTATAGATATCTTGAAAGCCCTGATGACAGCTCGGTTAAAGCGACAGTCTGTGAGAACTGGTCTCATGATTTTAAATTAGTCAAGTGCTTGTTATTTTACGCGAAGTATGCAACCATTCTTGGAGAACTGAGAATGTATATTCCGCGATCACTGCGGGGTAAGATAATGCTCGATTTCATCATGAGCCCATGGCTGGTCATTTAGTAAAGAAAAAAAACTTATTTACGTGTGAGGGATGCTTGTGTTATTTTCCCTATATGAGAAAGTTTATATACCAATATGTTTTGACATGCAATGTATGCCAAAAGGGTTCTTATAAAAACGCATTACCAGTTGGTCGTTTTATACCGATTGTAACTAATTATCCAAATGAAAAAGTTTCATTAGATTTGTTAGGCCCCTACTCAGTATCGCGACCTGAAATATATCGATATATTTTAGCAATAATGGATCACGTTACGAAGTTGGTAGAAGTTATTTGAGAATTATATATCTCGATATATTGAGATCCTGTAAAAATTATTAGTGAAAGCAGTCCCCAATTTGTATCCGAAGTTTTTGAACATTTAAGTAACAGATTGGGCCTAATAATGTTAAACATTTGCGTGTAAACCACAGTCGAACAGAAAGGAAGGAGTTAATCGTGATCTTTTGCAAATGATTGCTAGTTTCGTAAATGACAATCATGAGACTTACGACAAATTCCTGAGGGAGTTCGCCTACGCTTTGAGAACGGAGGTACACGAAACTACAGGGAAAACGCCGGCAGAGTTATCTTTGGGCAGAAGGGTTATTACCCCGTTTCAAAAATCAGTAATGGTGACAGATGGTGCAGAATTTGTTTGTGGCATTATTGAAAAATTATTTAGGGAAGCAAGGCATGATACTAGAATTCAACACGAAAAGTGGATGAAGTACTACAACAGAAGGAAAAGCGAAGTTAACATTAAGGTTACCGATTTGGTACTTGTTCAAACTCATCCATTAAGTTCTGCCAGAAAAAAGATAGTAGCTAAATTTAAACCAAACTTTGAGGGTCCCTGTACAGTCTTCAGTGTTCAAAATAATAATGTTGTAATTAGGAAGATGGGTGGAAGAAAAACCGCTAATGTAGACCAGGTGCAAATTTACCATCAGAGAAAGAGAGATGAGGGTGTGGTGCACGTAGATAGTTCAGTTAGCAGCGGATTGGAATATCAGTCGAATAGTTCGGAGTTACTCGTAAATTGACCTAGGTTAGATCGGTCTCAGGGCCTTAGGAGCAGTGAGTCTAGTGAAAAAACAGGTAGAAAAGGGAGAAAATACAAGTGTTACGGGGAATAAAAGTGGTAGGAGAGAAATGGTTAAGGAAACGCAGGCAAACTAGTGGTTCGAATGAGTCTTCGGTAGGTTTAGGACAGCATGTAGACAAGAAACGACCATCCGAAGTGAGGAAATTCAAAAAAGGCATCCCTTCATCGCTATCAGAAAATCAAGACATAAAAAGAATACCGCCTATCAGAAAGTTATCATTATCCATCTCATCGAACCAACTAACTAGAAAAAAAAAAGAGGAAGACGGAGGAGGACAATGGGCAGGTTCAAGCCAGAGGTTCCAGGCCCTGTCAAGCTGAGGAAAGGCATCTCCAGTCCAGCCGGGTCCAGCAAGGGAGGTCCATCCCGTATAATCTGAGTAGTAGAAAGAGAACATACTAGGAAAGCCGGTTCTCGATCTTCAGAAAGAACAGTACAGATCAAGCAGGGATTAGTCCGGTCCAGAAAAAACCAGTCCAGGAGATCAAGTCTCTACAACTTGCGACATCGTTCTCAGTTCAGACAAGGTGGACAGGATGCAGAGGAGAGTCTAGCAAGCAGAAGGTTCCTTTCTTTGGAAGTCTACATTGTGAAAATATAACAGTAAATAAATAATTGTGATTATGGAGATCTCTGGTACTGCTTTCATTCCCCCCCCCACATCCTTAGGTAGGCAAGACGGTGAGAGAGCAACTTCAGGTGTAAGTCGCTCACAAACTACTATTTTTTCACTCGAAGGAGAGCATAATGTTTTAATAACTGCTATAAACTAAATACAAGTCATTTAATTTTTAAAATTTATTTTCTCAAATTTAACATTAGATGTAAAATAATATTTTCACTCTTTTGTTGTTTTATCATGTGGCTACGGAAGCCGAGTTGGATATAGTCACATGAACTTACAGCCGGCATTATTGAATCCCTATACCAGTAAAGATAAAACATGTTCATTGGTTGATGCACATTATATCTGTTGATGCTCAAGTCCTCCCGTTCCCGCCGTGGGGATATTTTGATGAAGGGGCTGCGGTAGCCCAGTGGTTAAGGTATCATATCATGGCATGAGTCATGAGTTTGAGCTTAGTACCCTGACAGACACGCCATGTAGGGGAGCGATGCACGTTAAATCTGTCGAGAGTTGAAACGTTTTCCCGCTGGTGTGGTGTGGTAGTTAGGAGAGGGAGCAGCTGAGGAGTCTTCCTCGTCACTTGACCAGGGTTCACAATTTTAAGGTCCGTCATCAAAAGCCCTTGTGCATCTGAACAGTGCGACGTTAATTGTCACTCACACAATTTTGACATACTTTCAAGCTGCAATTTTTAATTTGTTGGTATGTTCGCCGTATAACTTGCACCATCTTTTTTGCGAAGATAGTTGAAATGTACGAGCGCAATTCTTTTATGCTTTTGAGTCATTTATTCTATAAATTCCAATCTTTAGGGAAAAAATTGTATATTTGTAAAACTGCAATCCAAGGAATGTTCGTAAGGAATGTCATTTGTTTTAAATAAAGAGTATTTCAATACATGTAAGGCCTAATTTTTTCCTATGCTATTTTTTTTTTATTTTTAAGCTCTCATTTTTATACTAAGCCTATAACCAGGTACCCGTAAATTCCAATTTCACTTTTGTGTTAAAAATGCGTGTTATACGCCGTATTTTACGGTAATCTCAATTTAGTTTTATTATTCTTCTAAAGTTGCATTCAAATCTCCCAAACACAATAGAATAAATCGAAAAGCACAATGTAACCAGTTGTTTCATTTCACTCGATAGACTGTAACCATGTCTATCTCCACAAAATACTCGAGCTTAAGTTGATGTTGTTAACACCATGGTTCATTGAATTCCTTTCAAAAGTTATGTCATTACCTGCTTTACCTCGCCGTCAGCAGAAGATACTGGAAACATTACTTTTCCCTAATTGGACAGCGCTGCATGTCCAATGCTCCAGCCAATCAAGTGCCAGATATCAGTAAGATCACGTTGGGTGAACTCTAGACACTTATCAACTTAACAACCGGTGCTCACTTAAACTTGGATAAAATCTAAATATGCTAAAATCAAATGAGTGAACATTTGTATAAATTAACTAAAACATTGTATGGAATATTTAAGTTATTTTGAAAGTTTTGCGTGTTATACTTTTCTCATGTTATTCAACATACTTTAACATTTTATTTTGGAGTTTAAGTCACTTTAAGAATAAATAACTATTATTAGAATATGCTTTGAATGTTTTGTCGCACCATATTTTCAACTACGGAGTAATAAAAACACTTTTTCCACATGTTTATCAGCCCACCATGAATTACCAAAATTTCTTAAGTTAAGTTAGAAAAAATTTTACAAATGTGTTTTGCAAGTACGGAAAAAAATTGTGTTCCAAAATTTTCAGTGACGAAACATATTAGTAAACTTTCAAATTATAAAAAATTATGACAAAGTTTATTTACAAAAAGAAATAGCAAAATTAAAATGAAGACTGAGTGTGGGCAATCTCGAAGCATGGAGAAACTCTAAGTCCTACATTGAATGATTTGCAAGCATAAAATGTTTGTTACGTTGTTTTTTTTTTTATTTACACATGGTTTGTGACTATACACTTTGGCTTTTTCCACCCTTTTTGTTCATATTAAGAGGTTAGGAAAATGATTTCAAAACAATCAAATAATAATCTGAAGTCAAGGTTTTTGAAATAGGAAAAGTACGCGAAATATATCCGAAAGCAACAAAAACTGTAACAGAACTGACGCTAAAACTCTAAAACACTCCATACTGTTAAGAAAAAGAAAATGAAAAAGCGTTGGGAAAGTTATTAGAAACGCGAATGTTTTATATCAAAGGGAAATTTTACGAGCTATTTGTTTATATTTCGATTATCCCATCCCCCGCCACAGCTGAATTCAGCACCAAATTCAGGCAGAATGTAAACAGACTGAAGGTCAGGTTATTCTATGTTCATTTTCAATAATTAAGGATCGTGCGGCAAGCACTTGTGGACCCCACAGTGACTCGTTCAACGATACGAGTAGACGTAGACGTAGCAATCGTTCCACAAACAATTTCCAGTCACCTTGCAGAAGCAAATCTTAAATCCAAGCGCACTTTCCATGCACTCCCTTTAACACCGGAACATCGGCAACTGCGTCTACAGTGGTGCCAAGCCAGATCAAAGTGGGATGTCACAGATTGGCAAAAGTTTGTGTTTAGTGATGAATCCCGGTTTGTTTTGGGGACAGATGATAACCGTGTACGTGTGTGGAGGCGCCCTGCTGAGCGGTACAATTCCCCCCACACTGCCCGCACCGCTGGTGTAATGGTCTGGGGGTGGCCATAGCCTATAATAGCCGGTTCACTTTAATTGTGATGCGTGGAACCTTAACGGGCCAACGTTACGTTGATGATATTCTTCGACCCCATGTATGATATTCTTCGACCCCTCTTTCCTAAATGGTCTCCCAGAGGCAATTTTCCAGCAAGATAATGCTTGTCCGCATACAACAAGAGTTGCTCAAGACTTCCTACGTCATTTTCAGATTCTTCCATGGCCGGCCTGCTCGCCCGATTTGTCCCCTGTAGAACACGTGTGGGATCAGCTTAAACGGCAGATGCCCTCGTGTCACTCTGTACATGATTTAGAGTTGGCTGTTCAAGATTTGTTGGCCCATCTGCCTCAGGACAACATAAGGTGTCTAATCAACTCAATGCCGGACCGTGTGGCAGCATGTATTGCAGCTGGAGGTGATCGAACGCGCTATTGAAGTTGCCCAGTATTTGTGTCGTTGCACACCCTGTATTCGTTTAATTGTCTTGCTTTTGAGATCAAGTGAATCTCTCATCTGTGTCATTATGTGTATTAAATTTCATTTCAATCCGATGCTTTCTTCTTGGGTCGCTATTTTCAATGTTCCTGTGTGTATATACCTCGTTCCAAAGTACGATCTTTACCGTGCACTGCTAAGCATAAAATTATTCCGAAGACTTTCGAATGCAATAAAAGGACTTTGACAGAGTTTGCAAGGGATTTACTTGTTTCAGAGGATTTGCTTATTTATTCCTCCCCCCTCCCTCCCTTTCAATACGTCACATGTGCCACATAGCGCATCTACGTGGGAAACGGAGTTATCGGGGAGAGAATTGTGTAACTTTCAATCAGCAATTAAAAGGATTATTTATAAACAGTATAAAATATTAAGGTAAGTGTTAATTTTTGTATACAATTTTACATATTACACTTCTAGATGAAAATACAAGTAAGTCAAAATATCTCATTTTTGAAATATTACAAAAAAACTGATTTTAGGAAACTTATGAGAGATATCCCAATTCTAATATTACACGCATGAAGCTAACATTTTATAAATCTGATTTGACGAATTCATTTCTAGATTGTCTGTTACAAACCTAAAAAAATACAATTTTCGAGTTACTCTAGTTTCATACCACCGTTAAGCAACTTTTTTGTGCACCCAGCTAATACAACTTTTCGCGTAATTTCTCGCCAACGGTTGGAGGTATCCTTACGCAGGTTTTATCTTTGTGTTGGTATTCTGCTAAAGATTTTGAAAACGTCCTATCTCAAATTGCATACTTTTTTATTTACCGGGGTTTTCAACTAGGGGTGCGATATGACATGAGAATGGAGTCACTAGTATTTATTAAACTTGTTTTCAACTTAGCTGTGTTAAATTAATTATAAAATACATCGTGCAGTACTGATACATTTAAAAGTGTATTATATCAGCGTAAATGTGTACTTCATTTTTTATTATGTCAGAATGGTTTTTTGTTTACTTTCAGTAAATTAATAATTTTTAAAAATAATCTTTTGTTTTCGATTTTTCAATATACTCGAACCCCCTTGTAGAATTATCACACCCCTAGGGAGGGGGGCACAACCCCACAGTTGGAGATAGGCTGCCTTATGCATAAATAAATTTACAGGTATAACAACGTCATAGCATTTTTTTATGCATAGACAAAAAGTTTTAAAAAGGAAACACATTCCTTAATTTTATTGCTAAAATTTCAATAATCATTTTATACATTCAATACAATTTTAATTGCTCGTTAAGCACTAAAATGAATATATCCAAAGCAATCCGCACAATACCGATTGGTTTTTTTTAAAAAAAAAGGATCTTTGAATGGGAATGTTAAAAATACAAAGTACGAAACAAGTCCTTACAAATTATGCCCCTGTTAACTATGGCGTTTAAAATAAATTAAGAACATGTGTAAGGAAAAAAATGCCTCCTTGCTTCGATTTACTGCAGCTAATTAGTTAATGAATTCTCTCGTACCAAATAAGATTTATCAAATATTCAAATATTTGGAGGAACACGGACACAGAAAGAAACCAAGTAGAAAATTCTGCCAGAATTAATTTCTTACTCGTGCTTCTGAAGATAATGAGAATAAGAAACAGGAGGAAAAAAAGAACTCATCAAACTCAAATGACGCCGTTTATCATTATTACTACTTGGGAACAATGGTGAAATGAGGAGATATACGTGGAACTAAATTACAAGTAATTAAATGAATGTACTTCATGGGTTGTTTTTTATCTGAATTCGCAAGAATATGGCATAATTAAAACAGTAAATATGTTTTCGGAATTGTTCGAGTCAGTGGAGTGAAATCATTGATTACGGTACAGTTAATAATGGTTTGTACTTGCGTTTATTGTAGCCTTAAAACTTTGTTGAATAAAACTGATTAATGAGAAACATGCAGTTGCGTTCCGCTGCAAGAAGTATACCTGGGTTAAAGATTAGTATAAAGCTCTAAATCCTCATATATAAAATTTTACAATATGATTCTCATTTCCAAAATCCAAGTTCTTCATTCAAGTTTATCTCTACGTACTTACTTTTTTCGTAATTTTTTTAGTCGAATGCAAGAAAAAATTTTTGCTCCGTAAACTGAATTGTTTATCCAAAAGTGACAATATCTCTCTTAAAATTTTCACTATATAAGGAAGAAATGTTTTTCACTGAATGGATCAAAGTGGGGGGTGCCACTCCCTAAGGAGGCGTGATAACCGTACAAGGGGACGCGAGCATATCGAAAAGACAAAAAGAATTTAACAAATTATAAAGTTACTGAAAGGAAGCAAAACAAAAATATTTTCGAACATAATAAAATATAAATTACACATTTACATTGATATAATATCCTTATAAATGTATTAGTAGTGCACAATGTATTTGATAGCTAAATTCATAATATTCAATTAAGAACAAGTTTAAAAATTACCAGGGATTCACATAGGCTTGTCATATACAAAATATAATGCTTATCTTAATAACGTGTACGGTTTATGATTAAATCGTATTGTAGCTTTAACGTCAATGGGGATTATTATTGCACTCAATACAGTGGCACACTCGAGGGGGAAGGTTCAAGGGGTCCGAACCCCCTCCTCTCAAAGCCCTTTATTTTTTTTCCGATTGCTTATAATTTTAAATATATAGTACGTAAAATTTAATTAAATATTTATTATAAGTAATTAACTATAAATTATGCTAATTGTTTAGTCAATAATTAGTTTTTTATTGTTTTTTGTTTCCGAAAGTCGACAAAATCCAAAGGAGCTTGACAGAAGAAGGGTGGACTTTCGACCCTGGACCCCTAAAAAGATCAATGTGTGCGCTACTGACTCACTATATTGTTATTGTATGAATGGGGGTAAGATGAAAAGTATTATTGAAAATTAGGTCGCAAACATAGGAAGTTTGAGAAGCACTGCGTTAAACAGAATTGTCAGAGAGTAAAAGAGAATTTAACCCTTAACTTCGCACTGTTGCATTTCTGCAACATATCATTTATTATAATTTAACAGACTCAATATTTTTTAATTACCTGCAAATCATTTATCCGAGAAAAAAAAAGATTACTGAAACGAAATACATTCCCATTTTGACTCCAGATGGAAGTACATTTTCTCCAGAAATTACTACAATTATAAAAATCTCGGATGTCTCAAGAACTGTGTTTTTGCTATAAAAAGAATCCATTGTATTTTATGCTACCTCTTGTTTATTGACGAAATAAATTACCAGTTAAGAAATTTAAGCATTTTATGATGAATAATAAAATCCTCATATAAAAAAATGTTTTGTAATTTACAGCACTAATGCGCAATTTTGCACTTCTGCAACAAACAAAAAAATGACTGATATTCAATTTAAAACTGCTTATTTTTTTTCATATTTTTCCCTTCTAGTATTACTTGAGAACTAGCTGATATAATTTTTTCACTCAAATTTAAAAAAATTGCGAAGTTAAGGGTTAATGTGCAAACTGCATATCATCTGCCAAACATACCTTTATCACGCAACCTTCCGGAAACAGTAATCTGCAGTTAGTTTTTAAGGCCACAGAAAGTTTTCAAGACAACATAGTTAATTCATTTTGCTAACATCTCGCTGCAATAGATATGCTTTACTCTTTAAGATATCCGACTACGTTCGGAACCGTGATTTTGCAAAAGCGAATAAATGGATAATATTTATGGTATTTAATGTCACTTAGATTAGAAAATGTACATAAAATTATTCTAAGAATAGTATTACAATAAAAAATTATTTAAGTACACTATTTTGACAAAAAATGAACATAGAATGAAGAATTATCAAAATATCCTCATTTTGTAAAAAATGCTTCTATTATAATAATATTTTGCCTATCTATAGCTCAGACCTCTACACAGAGACTCAACCAGAATTTTGTAAATGCAAAGTCATGCTTTATGACAACAGAGGGGGGAAATTGGAAGAAATAAAACGCCGATAATTATTTCAATTGGTTGTAACTCTAAAAATAATGTTGTGAATTTTTTCAAAAATCATAGTTCAGAATCTCTGGAGAGAAGTTTTTACTTTATATAGGCAAAATAGTATTATTTTAGAAGCATTTTTTTTTACAAGAACATTTTGAAAAAAGGTTATTCTAAGTTAATTTTTTTGCCAAAATATTGTGTTTAAATAATTTTTTTTTGTTAAAATGTCCTTAAAACATTTTTATATTTATATTCTTATCCAAGCGACACTAAATATCGTGAAAATTGTTCATTTATGCGTTTCTTTTAAATCTCGGTTCCGAATTTAGTCGGAGAGTCAATACAGCTCTTGGACGACCTTACCCAAGTCTTCTCTTGTTGAGTCCAGTTTCGCTAGCGGACTAAATTCATGCGACCTTGTAACGGATCTCTACGGGATCTTCTCACCAATCCTCTTGGGGAATCTTTAGGCTAGCATTCGAGTTTAATTCACAACATTCCTCTCAAGAAGAAACCCTGATATATAGATTAGTTCGACTATATAAAGTCAGAGTTTTGTAATTGTATGAAAATCTGTTACAGTCACCACGAAGGGGAGATGGAATAAAGTTTATTTTCACAGATTAAATTTAAGAGCAGTGTTTGCTACTTTATTAAATTAGTGGATTGGGGATTTGTAGTCAACGATAGATTAGTTAGTAAAGTTGACTACTTGCACTTGTTCACTTAATGTTTATTGTTTTCTCCCTATCATTCCCAGGATATTCACTTAAAAGGTCAACCTGTTGTTGATTAGTGTGCTTGAGTAACATAAATATAAGTTATAATGGAAGTTTTCGGTTCTACTTTTAATTCTCCCACTCTCTTAGGTAGACAAGGCGGGGAAAGAGCAACTTCAGCGGTAAGACGCTAACAATCTCATAGTCACATAATAATGATAACCACGTGTCTTTAGCCAGTCAATTCAATAACTCATGTGATATCATAGTCACACGATAAAAGTAACCACATGTTTCCAGCTAATCAGTTCATGCACTTTGTTGTTGCCAACTTTTGATTTTCACAGAAACGTTTTCTTAAAAAAATTGCATATTTGTCAATAATAATATTGCATAAGGCATTTTATTTAACATTACATGCATTAAATGAGATTTTTATTTAATTTTAAAATCTCCTTTTAAATTTTTCTTACAACATTTGAGCATCTTTACCCGATTGTAAAATTTGAGATTTTATCTAGGTTTTACAAATAGAACAACAAGTACAATTAGTTTCATGTCTATTTTTGATTCAATGGAGGTTACGTGTTTGTCTTTATCATGTGACCGTCATGAAAATTGGAATAAGAGTAAGAGAGTCATATTAATGTCGCAATATAAAGCAAAATACGAGAGCAATTGGTGACATATCTCGTAATTTTGTGACTGCCAATTGGAATTGACGTCACTTGAGCTGGAACCTCCCACTTCAAACTACCACACAACACTAACGGTAGTAGATTGAGCTCTACAGATTTAACGTGCATCAGTCTATTTACACGGTGAGTCTTTATTGGCACCAAGACTCAAAGTCATGACAAGTAGGCCATGATTTCGTAACCAGAATCTCTAGGCTACCACGGCCACATGGAATTAAGAATACCTTAATTTGATGATTCATAGAGCCAAATTACAATTTATGTAAGAAATTTTTTTAACAAGAAAAGTGATTAATTTTTGTGAAATTTTGAATAAAAACATTTTTGATTTATATAAAGTGATGTACAAAATAGTATGCAATTTACCCTATATCCTTGAAAGTATTCGGCAGCTGTCGTATGCGCATGGCAATATTGCATTGCTTTATACCGAGTTCATTATACGAATAGTTAAAAATAAACTTGTACAGTGTTCTATTTAAAAACATTCAGAACACACTCTAATAACCCAAAGCACGCTAGAGCAGTTCTTGAAAGAAATCAGTAAGAAAGGGAATTCGTGACAAAGGCCCATGCTGCACAAATATTTCAGAGAAAGGCAAACACATTTATATTCCCGGAGCAATCATCTTTCCCTTCTGAATGGGTTGATTCTTTTTCTGGTGTTCTTTTCTCTTTTTCTTTAATTTTTTCCCTCCTAGTCGTGATAAACATTTGGAATAATTTTTTGTTCACCTGCAAATATTGATGTCATATTTCAGACCATAGAACAAGAATAAATAAACTTCCAAAAATGGAAGGCAAAATTATATTCACTTCCACTCGTATGAAGAATCAAAAATACATTTTTGTTGCCCTTCAAGTACTGCTTTTTATTGATATTATCAACTATTGTTACATGGAATGCTAATAAAAAATAAAACTTCATATTTATATTCATTAGATATTGCACTCTGCATGAACATATTTACTAATACAAGGTGTTGGTCATTCTTTTTAATGTTGCCATTATAAGATGTCATTATTTACGTTCGATTGGTTCTTACTTTTTGTTTTTTTTATATTGAGAAACGAAAAGTTCATTTACAAATCTTGATTAATTCAGATATGAAGCAATATAGCATTTGAATAAGTAGAAATGCCATCATAAACTTACTTAAGGATAAACAGGTAAAAACACAATATATAGGAAACAAATCATGTGCTTAAGTGATAGGAATGATTAGTTATTTATAGAAATGGCATTATTGGTTTAGGAGAAAGCTGAAACTGATTTGTAAGGAACGTGTATGCTATTATGGTATTCCTTTACTTGGAAACGCAAATAAATCTATGAATAATTCAAGGTCTCATACTTTTAACGAGGAATCACTAATAAATCTGTCAAAATATCGGTTTTAATGTCTTATTGCTAAGGAAGTGAGAAATGTTTCGAAATTATAATTTATAGATTATAAATAGATAAGAGTTATATATATATATATATATAAGGTGTTAAGTTAATGAAAATTTTAGTGAATAGTTATAATAAGTACATTTGACAGTAAAAATTTTTTTGAAAAAGTTAAGCCCACCGACATTTTGGTGGTAACAGTCTTTGCATAACAATGCCCTTTACCTTCAATATCTTTTTATAACGTCTTACGAAACCAATATTTAAAGTCTAAGATCCTCATCTGATTTTGAATATTCGAAACAAAATCCGTATTTAAGAGAAGCAAATAGAGAGAGAAAATCATATTTTGTTGCTTGCAGTTTTATCTCAGGTTTTATATGCTGTCATCAAGAATATCGAGAACACAATTGCTTTTTAAAGGTTGCTAGATACATTTCCTTTTTTACGACTTCGTCTGACACGTTATTTTAAAATATGTTTTTTCTCATTCGATATAAAAGTTTTTTTTACATAATATATTGATTAACTTTTAATGTATTTTTTTCATCTCTAGCGAACATATACCAAACATAATAGCTAGAAATCGAAAATTAAACGTTTTATTACTTTGTAGACGTTCCACTTCCTAAAAATCTAGTGCACAGATTTATCTTTATAGATAAGTCGTTAAATTGTTGAACCATTTGCATCAGATCAAGTTTTCAATCAAAAATTAAATAAATGACTGTAAATTAACTTGATACAATGCGTATATGAATATTTATAATACTAAATCTCCAAATGTGATACAAACTACATGGCCTAAGTGGATACTACACTCTTGTTTACCTGTCTGCTACTTATTTTACTAATCAATGAATTCTGCAGCTTCCGCACAAATTGTTTAACCGGTTTTAGATTCTTTTGCTTATAGCATTAATAAAATTCCTGTCGTAGTTAAATTTATTAGTAAATATACTGAAATTTCTCTCTCTGTGACTCTATAATATATGTGCCTTATATCCCTTTAAGACCCAACCGGCACGATCGTGCTGGTTGGATATTCTTATACATTTTTGCTTCTGGAATAGTCGTGTATAAGAAAATCGTAAATCTAACGATTGAACCAGTGTGCAGAAAGTTTAAAGTGTTACTTTTTATCAACACACGAGGGTTGTGCATATTTTAATTTCAGCTGGCAAATCTAGCTTTGTTTTCAAATACAATGAAAACACGTATTCTTTTATATCTCATAAAAAACTAATTATCAATATATTTCTAACTGCTTGGATACAAATGTTTGTATTACTGTTTAAATAATTGTAAAATAGAAAAATATTTAATATATTCTATTAATGTGACTTCTAAGGCTCAGGATTTCATTACCCGCACGATCGTATGGGTTGGGCGTTACTTGAGTCACTGCAGCTGTAAGGGCGAATGCGAATTACTACGCGAATTTTTTTTTTCTGTTTCAATAATTTTAATGAAGGCCTACATAAAAATGAAATATAGTTTTATAATTAATACCAAATTTTCTTGGGGGCGCTGTAGATGAGTCCCTTTCTCTCTCTCTCTTGCAATTAATTTTCTTTTTCATACATTTGTTGAAGAGTATGGCATTTTTATCCTCTCCACAAATATCTGCATCCATATCTCTCCCCTCCCCCCAAAAGATCTGGGTTTTCCTAGGGTAGTTAGTATGGTGTGGTTTAAATATAGATATTTTTTTTAAAAAAATAATGAAATTTTTCTGATACATTTTACTATTTTTCATGGAATACTGTATTTACTTTTAACCAAAAACTTTTTCAGGAGTCTAAAAGGAGAGGAATTCTCACAGGAGAAATGTTTCAATTGATGAATAAATCAGATTTAACTTAGATCAGAACTTAGTGATCTCTCGGATGATGAGAATGCTGCGAACAAAACATATGAATCGCGTTTACTAGAATGAGAATCAAGTTTAGATGAGAGTGATGAAGGAACGCAGGAGGGAATATTTGAAATGGAACAACAATTTTGGATATCTCTTTACCATAAAAGTATATTGAACACATTTATTACATTAATTTAACTGTTGCAAATTCTTGGTTTCTGTGCAAACAAGATGTAATATCAAGTAAAATTCCTCTAAAAATCAAAACGGATCACTTAATATTTAAGTTAGAGATAGTTGAAGCGTTATCAGCCTCTCCACCTACTAACAAAAGTATTTTAACTGATGATGAAGATAACAGTGTTGTAGTTCCTCTCGCAAAAATATCGAAGGGTTATAATCCACTTGCTATACATGCCATGGCTTTTGTCCTGGCCATTCTAGGATAAAATGCTTGAAATGTATAGCCATTTTTTATGTGTTGGTGACATTTCAAGGCCTCGCAAGTGCAGATTTTAAAACTACGAAAGCAGTTTGAAAACATGTGAAAAAAATGTAATGGTTCTTTATACTTGTCAAAAACAAAACAAAAGACTTTTGCATTAAATAAATAATGAAATTATAAAGGAGTTAATTATATATCAATAATTTCCTTTTTTTAAACAATTTTAGTTGAATTAAGATTGTTTCTTCTATTAACTTAGAACTAAAATATATAACTCGTAAAATTTCATGTGTGACCTGTTTCACAGATACCGCCCTCATTTCACAGATACCGTCTACATTCCGGGGGGTGCTGGAATTCTTTTATTATTTTTCTTAACGTCATTGAGGTCCATATAGTATTAATAGCCAGAAGAATTTCATATTTGAAGATAAAAATAATTCGCGTCTTAAAGAGATGTATGTATATGTAACAACTACCCTTAAAGTTTCACTCAAAGGATTTTAATTCATAATAGTCTTCAGCCCTCCAAGACTTCGCGTGATAATTAACGTTTATTTTACTCTCCTAACGGGAAATAACCAAAACTTTATCTTTCACAAAAATTAAAAAAATTAACTTTTTAAATGAAGATAATGCAATTTTGCACCTTCCGCTTTTGTTTAGAAAGAGTTTATCTGAAATCCTATGGTTTTAATAGCTTCCGGCTGACAATTTGTGTGCGTGATAGACATTCCAAAAAGACGAGATCTCGGTAGCGAAAGGAGAACGCTCTGCCATTTGTATTGCTTGTGGGCATGTTTGTTGTTCATGTAATTAATCCCTTTGCGTTTGTGATCGTCAATAAATGTGATTCTAAAATAGCAATATGTTTCCTCACCAATCCATTTAACCAATGCAACATTTGAATTAGTTGAATCCACTTTAAAATGTCATATTACAATTAAAAACACCTTAAGTTAAGCAAAAATATTACACATATAAATTTTTCATGCATGGGGGAGTGGGAGAATCATCACACGAATCACTGTTATTCATTCAGTCCTATAATATCCAGTTAGCTTTATTTTCTCTTATTCTAGATCAGGGGTTGGCAAACTATGACCTGCGTGCCACGTTTGACACAAGGTAGGTACAATCATCAGTATACTCTACACTCCTTTGTAAATTTGTCAATTTTTGAGTGAATGGAAGTTGGTAAATTTGTAATGAATCATATTTCATAAACATCTTCAGAATTATGGACTTTTGCTGAATTAAGGAAAAATCTGAAAATTAAAATAACTCTATAGATAAATCTACCGATAGTTGTGAAGTATTTTAATATCAATGCTGTATAGATTTAAATAATTATTTGAAAATAAAATTGCATGCACTCTCTGCTTTGCACTTTTATAGGTTCTACATATCTAAGTGAAAATATATCTTTTCTCTTATGAGAAATATATTTCAAGCACGCGAAGTTGTTAGCAATTAAATGTTCAGAATAGTGTTAAATTGAAAGTCATAATTAATTCTCTTGATTTTGATATATGAAGTAAAGCAGTGTAAGCACTAGGTTTGCATTAAAATTTGTATATTTTGATTTTTATTTAACTGTAATGAAGGGGAATACTTACATTTTATCTTGTCTGTTTTTTTTATTTTAGTAAATGTGTTCAAAATACATAATATATGTACAATTTATTTATTTTTTTTACTTATATTGAGAAGATAGTTAGGATTTATGCAGCTTATTTTTATGTTAGGAAATATTTTTTAAGAATAAAAAATTAACATTTAATAAAAAAGTAAATCTGTGTATTACTGACCTATATTCTCTAACTCTACAGACATTATTGTGGGAATTGAGCCATTTCAAAGATGTCGTACTGTGTGGCCCGCTGAATCCAGTTGGTAAATTGGTTTGGCATGCCACAGCTAAATTGCTGCCAAGTCCTGTTTTAGAGGATAGGGTAGGAGAGGGAGGTGCCAGCCCAGGTGTCCTTGTCATCATTTGACCGAGGTTCAAAACTACGAGGTCCGCTGCAAAGAGCATTTGTGTTGCTTTAACTCTCTTGAACTCTTCTCTTTACACGTGTCTTCGTGTCCGCGGTAGCCTAGTGGTCAAGGTATCGGATCATGGCTGGCATGCCACGAGTTCGAGCCCAGTACTACTAAAGACACGCCGTGCAGGGAAGCGATGCACTTTAAATCTGTCGAGAGCTCAAATGTCCTCCCGTTGGTGTTGTAGTTAGGAAAAAGGGTGCCAGCTCAGGTGTCGTCCTCGTCACTTAACCATGGTTCAAAATTACGAGGTCCGTTGCCAAAAGCCCTAGTGTAGCTGAACAGTGCGACGTTATTATTCACTCACTCACTACACGTGTTTTCTTGAAAGATTTTATTTCGAAAAAAATGTTTGAGGTAAGCAAGAGATATATTCTACGAGCTAGACGAAATTATAACTTCATGGTATAACTCCTTTCTGATATTTCAAAAATGTATTGAACAGAGGCAATGATTTTAGAAGCTTTACAAAATTTAAGAAGCAAAAAAAGAATTTGAAATATACACTCATGGACAAAAAAATTAGCCCACCAAGAAATAATTGCGGGATCTTAACGAAACTTGGCATGAAAGTACATGTCGGAGATATATGCAAAATATTAGAAATGCAGCGTGATTGTGCATTACGTATAGCCGGTAGAGAGCATTTAACGTCATTCTGCATTAATTTTAAAAGAAGTAAACACAAAGCTTGTTTGAGTGTGCTGAATCATTTACAAAGGAAGAGCTGAGGTAGACATGTCATTACGCCGTTTTCGAAGACACTATGAGCAGCTGTCACATTTTGAGAGGAGGAGAATCATCTGCATGATCGAAGCTGGGTGGTCAGCTAGGTGAGTAGTTCCTTAAATAGGTCACTCTGATTGTGTAGTGAGAAGGAGTTGGGACCAGTGGATCCGAGAGATGACATTTACAAAAATACCAGGCTCAGGACGCCCTCGACAGATCAGTAGTCATTAAGACCGCCCCATCGTAAGAAATGCACAGCCAACTGCTTCATAGGCCGCCATCCAGTCACAGGTAGCATCTTCACTAGGGGCAACTGTGTCTTCTCGGACCATAAGAAGGTGCTTGGCTGAAGAACTTTTGGGATCGCGGCGCCCATTACGTGTGCTGCTGTTGACGCCCACCCATCGACTCCTCCGTTTTGGAGTGGTGCCACGCGCGAAGAAACTGGACTGCAGTGGAATGTAACCAAGTCGTCTTTAGCGAAGAATCAAAATTCAATCTCAGCAGTGTGCGGAGACCACGTGATGAACGTCTAAATCCTGCCTTTGCTTTACAGCGACACACCACTCCCACAGCTGGTGTAATGGTATGGGGTGCAATTTCCTAAAATACACGGTCACCCCTAGTATTGATCTGTGGCACCACATGACCGCCCAGCGGTATGTCCATGACAACCTGCAATCATATGTGTTGCCACTCATACAACGGTTCCCAGTAGCCATTTGTCAACAACGCAATGCTCGGCCTCACACGGAAAGGATGTGTCTGCACTTTTGCTACCCTTCCTTGGTCTGTCCGTTCCCCAGATTTGTCTCCAATTGAGCGTATCTTGGATCATTTGGGATATTCAGTTGGGCATCCCACGAATTTGAACGAACTGGAGGCAAGGTTGCAGCAAATATGGAACGAAATGTCTCAAGACATCTGTGATGCTCCTCCTCTTGGAAGTACATCTCTCGAAGCATCAGCGTGAGCTAGAGGTGTAGGATTAGCGAAAGAACTAGGATCAAACATTATCTTAATATGACTTTATTAAGATATTCAACTTAAACCTTTAACAAATTAAATTATAATAATTAATATGAGAGAATCTATGATGACGCAATACGCAACACACAATATATATATATATATATATTTATAATAAGACCTAATCCAATTCAGACCAATATCAATAAGCGAACCGCCTGATCCTCGATTCTAATATTAAGTAATCAATCCCACCTTATTATATCTTGTAGTAGCTCTTGTCTTTATTTGCAATGGGATGCAGCTGTACGCAGTACGGATTCCTTCTAATGGAGTATCAATATATGTATCCACGTCACGCAGAACTTATTCAAACTTGAAACACAAACTGTAGTAACCATCAACTGCCACAACCCACATCAATTGTCTAACATTCCTTTACATTGCCATCACGCTTACTCTAAGATCCGATATTTAAAGTCCGTTTGTTTGTATCTCTTATTCACATTTCATTTCTTGGATTTGATTGGAAAAGAGTTGCCATTAATCCTGGCCCAAAGAACCCAAAGGACTTGTTAAAGAAAAGTCGCGTAAGACGTCACACATCATACAGAGTACGTATGCCTCAATTCCCGATCGTATCGCATCGTGCATTAGCGTTAGAGGGGGTTCAACAGGGTATTAAATGCTCCGTTCTTTTCTTTTTTTGTCGGAAATAAATGATCCTTTTTCTTTGATTGTCTAATCATTTACTTATATCAAAGGTGTTATTACGTATGTAAAATTTCGTTTCTTTTTGACGACTCTTTCTTGGTGCGCTAATATTTTTGTCCATGAGAATGTTTAAACAAATTCATTGCGTATTTCAAAATACAACGTGAAACTTTGAATAGTGTAAAGGTATGCAGAATTAACTGATAAGATCATTTCTAGAAAACAGATGTTATAATAGCTAAAACCGAAGAATTTCACTAATCATTAAATAAATTACAGAAGTGGTGGCCGAATGCTGAAGGACGCGAACTGGCGGCCGGAGTTGCCGAGTTATGCATTTGAGTCATGTTGCCCGCATATACACAGAGATTCTTCTACTCTAAATCTGTTGAAGCTGAAAGTTCTCACATTTATGCAATGTAAAATTTTGAAGAGTAGGGAAGCCCCTTAAATTCCGTTCACATCACTTGTGTTTGATTCAAAATGAAGAGGTCCGTCACACTGCCACAAACGTTTCTTTTAATTACATCGAGGAACTGGCCATATAGGTCATTTCTCTACGAGTATAGCCCAAAATAATCTAGCCTTTGTATTAAAGCTATCAGATAAAAAGTTAAAACTTGTATTGGCCAGAGAAGCACAAACTGTCAGGTGAACAAGATTTATAGCCTCTCCACAAAGATACAAATGTCAGTCTGGAGTGTCTTTTACAACAATTTGGTGTAAGTGTTGCTGGAGAAAGTCATGGCCGGTCAAATTTATAAAAACAGCAGAGAAAACCTGACTAGGAAGACCGATTGCGACTGGACTATGAAGCAGGGTTTCCCAGTTTTTTCCTCTTGCATCATTCTCTTGAATATGGCGAATGTATTTTCCCACGGATCTGGAAATATTTGAAATGGACTGTCTGCACGACAAGCAAACAGAAGGCTGTGGGAGATTGTAGCCATGTTTGTGGCGAGAGAGTCCAACTTTCTATTGTACCACAAACTATCTATCGCGTGTTTACTTGAATTAACTATGAGATGGTATTGTGAAAATATTTTTTTATTGAATCGAAATATTAGGGATATATATATATATATATATATATATATATATATATATATATCCCTAATATTTTATATACATATATAAATGTATATATGCATATATGCCATGGTTCTGGACTAGAACTAAGGTATTTTGTTACTCAAATATTTTTCTGTTGTTGCAATCGTGGAAATGATTAAATAGGTTGGTATTTTTAAATTCATATTTTGTTGACTAACAAACGGTACAAGGGCGACATGTAAAGTACACACCAAATACAAAAAAATCACGCGCCCATTTTGGACAGTCGCAAAAGCATTCCTTCTTTGTTCCCGAGGTCTCGTCTATTTATAGTCGTGGTCAACAGGCAGCTATTAAAATCATATGATTACATGTGAAGAATTTTCTGTTTGGTCCATATACATGGATGGTGCAAGATTGCATCATCCTAATCTAAAGATTCTGAACATTTAGTTTTTTGAGAGATACGGTTGGGATTAGTTCCCGTTAGATGGGTAAAATAAAAATTATTCATCACTCGAAATCATGGAGGGCTTAAGATCATTATGGATAAAAATCCTTCGAGAGAAACTTTGTCGTATGACATATTTTGCACTCAGTTGGAATTTGAAATGACATCCTGTTTAAAATTTTATTGTGTTACAGCTCATGGTTTAGTTTCTTAGGATTTAGATGAATTTTGAGAAATTCTCTTACTAGGTGATTAATGTCCGAATAAATGCGGGGAATTACTTGGATGGAAAGCTAAGGTTGAAGATAGACAAAAAGATATGCAGTATAATATCTGGGAAACAGAAACAGAATGCATTTCGACAATATGAATTTCTTTCCTTTTATGTATTTTCTTAATTATGATTTTGAATTCTTAACTATGAATTTTTTAAAAACATGAGTCACTCAAGATAAAGAATGCAAAAAATTTTAAGTAATTATTTCAAAATAAGATACAATTATACAGTTAACTTTAACTTAATGTGTAAAATTCTATATAGAGATATTGATAGTTAAAAATAAAATATTAATATTCAGTAATAATTTTATTGATAATTAATAACTTTAAACATTAA
Organism: Trichonephila clavipes; assembly: GCA_019973935.1. Classification (NCBI taxonomy): domain Eukaryota; kingdom Metazoa; phylum Arthropoda; class Arachnida; order Araneae; family Nephilidae; genus Trichonephila; species Trichonephila clavipes. Next base: position 1,108,435 of record BMAU01017951.1, on the reverse strand, counting down.
TATTAATTAAGTAATAATTATATTGATTATTAATAAATTTAAAATATTCATTTTAATTCAGAAAATGATAATAATGAATACTGAGTGATGAAAGATTAACAAACTTTCATTTGACCTTTTCAGTTCTATGACAATTGAATGCATCCAAAATTGTTTCACTAAAATATTTTTTTCACAAGCTTCGTTAAACATTTGTGTTTAATTCAAAATTGCATCAAAATATGTCCCAATTAAGATATCTGAAGTTTTAATTTTGCGTTTTATTGCAAGAAAACTGACTTTTCAAAATTAGGAAATGTTTTTTTTTTGTTGTTGTTCATTTAATCACAAAAATTTTTTTTCGTATTTTCCATTTCCAAATATTTATCTCTTTTATTCGCTATTTAATTTAATAAATCCCTCAAGATTAATTTTTATAAATATCATTGAGGACGATTCGTTATGATGAGGAGCAATTTCGCAAGATTGAAGCTCTTTAGACTCTTAAAAGGTGACCACTCAATGGGGGAATAAAAATTATATATAAGCTATAGAATCTTTTTAAAAGTATACACGATTTCCATTAACTCTAATTCAAGTTTACTCAAAAAGCCTCAACGATTTTATACTCAGATTAAAGGAGGCACTTCACAAAAATCAGGTAAAAAACCAAAACATTTTTCAGCTTTAATTGGGAAAAACGCCAACTTTTTCTTACTCCAATACATTTCAAATTTTTGCTCTAGGTTAATAATGTATATTTTAGCAATTAAACTTATAGCTCTGGGATGCATTCAGTAAATGTTAGGTGCTACAATTAAATCATTGTTTTTCAAAAGAGCAAGGTTCAACACAAGGGGTATATTTTGAAGAATCTAATAACTATTAAACCATTGAAACTTTGATCACGTATTCAAACAATACGCTTCAATAATTATTTTTAGGTATCCGACTATGTTCGGAACAGTGATATTAAAAAAGCGCATAAATCCCTGTTTCTCAAACTGTGGGGCGCGCCCCCTGGTGTGGCGCGAGCATATCGAAAATAAAAGATTTTAAAATAATTAATTTACTGGAATGAATTAAAACAAAAATACTTTCAGACATAATAAAAAATGCACTTTTACTCTGATATAATTTATAGGCACGCGCGCGCGATATTAAGTCAACAAAAATAAAAATTTCTTCAATAACTAATTAGCTATCTTTGATCCTATAACCAAATAAAAAAAATTTATTTGATTTGCTGTAATCCCATGATGAGAGATGTTTTTATTACGCTTTGTGTTTAAACCTAACATACTACTCTTTCAGAGAAAAAACAGATCCCAGACCCAGAATCAAAAAAATTTAGGAACATAAAAAATTCATCACTGTCATTATTTTTGAAATACTGCACATTATAGCTGTAATCTGTTTAACCTTCTAAGTTATTGGTACACTTAGTTATGATCCCTCTCTTACGTGTTTGTTTCTCATTTAAGGAAGTTGTAAGTAATGTATTTCTCTGTTAAGCTTTTTTGCATGCAAAAGACTTTTATGATATTTGGAAAACCACGGAGAGAGCACACTTTGAAGGATTACTTGGCCAAGACTTAGATCAAGATGAGTATTTTCAAACATATAAAGCATAATAATTGTTTTTAGCAGTAGCATACATATTATCATAATGAATACACTTTTTACCCGGAAGTGGTCACGAGGAACGTACATGTTACGAAATCGTTAATTCTGGCAAAACTGTTCATTTGTTACCAAAGAAAAATTGAAAAGTTCTTGAAATTAGGTAAGTAAACTTTCTCATAGTTAAATTATTCACTGGATTCACGATTTGTATCGTGTATAATAAAGTAATTATAAAAAAAAAGGATTCGGGTGACTCAATAACCCCGCTCGACCGTATCGAGTGCGCGCCTGCTCCCGGGTTAAAACATGTTGAAGTCTTTTCGCTTTAAATATTAAAAATAATACAGTTATTCTTCATTGGAATTTTATATTAGTGTTCATTATTTAACATCAAATATAAATGCTGATTCTGTGAGGATTAAAATTACCATTCGCTTAAAACTAAGTATAATTTGAGCAACCATTTTAAAAAAATCATTTTACATTTTTGTAAACATTGTCGAGCATTTGGCTTTGCACTCCTTACAATTCAGCTATTATATCAATAATGTTTTATTGTCTTATAAATGAACTCGTGCAAAGAGCGGGCACTTCAGCCGGTATATTTTTAATGTATCAGTGCTGCACAGAGTATTTTATAACTAATTAATTAATACTATATTAGGAACAAGTTTAATAAGTATTAAAGACTTCCATGGGCTTGTCTTGTAAAGCAAAGTTTGTATAAGAAAATGCTCATGATTAGAAATTCACCCTCTGAGTACTTTTTCTATATTTAGCAGATATCTATATTTTTTTTCTTCTACGCAGCCACTGCATTTTGCAATATGTTCAATTTAAAAATTAGAGAAAGGAAAGATAACATAATAATTATCCTATTACTTTATTTATTTATTTATTTTGCTTAAAAGTAGTATACAAAATTTAATACTTATGTTACTAATTTGTATGGTTCATAATTAAGATTATTGCTTTAGCGTAAAAAAAGTGCATTATGTTTGCATTTAGTACATTATTAATGTATAAGGGGGCGCGATAAAAATTGTGATCGAAAATGGGGGCGCCAGTATTAAAAGTTTGAGAAGCACTGGCATAAATGGATAATTTTCGTGATTTTTAGTGTCACTCAGATAAGAATACATGCATAAATTTGTTTTAACGAGATGTTCATAAAAAAATTATTTAAATATAATATTTTGGCAAAAAATTAACTTAGAATAATCTTTTTTCCAAATGTTCTCCTTTTGTGAAAAATGGTTCGATGTTAATAATATTTTAACTATATGTAGCTCAGACCTCTGTACAGCGGCTCAGCTAGAAATTTTGAAAAATTCACATTATTTTCAGAGTTAAGACCAATTGAAATTACTGACATTTTTTTCTTCAAATTGTTCCCTCTGTTGTAGTAAAATATGAATAAACCCACTTCTAAGCTATATATTTCAAAAATTTTAAATGAGCCTCTGTAGAGATATCTGAGCTATATACAGGCAAAATATTATTATAATAGAAACATTTTTCACAAAAGGAGAACATTTGGAAAAAAGTTATTTAAGTTAAGTTATTTTAAGTTAATTTTTGGCCAAAATATTATATTTAAATAATTTTTTTTTCATCAAAATGTCCTTAAAACAATTTTATATTCATATATTCTAATCTAAGTAATTCTAACTAATTATCATGAATTTCTCCATTTATGCGCTTTGCAAAATCCCGGTTCCAAACGTAGTCGGATACCTTAATGAGAGATATTGTCAAAAAGTGTTCCTCGAAAATTTTACAGGTTAAAAAACTAACGAATTCCATCGGTTTGATAACATGTACGTGTTACGCCACATATTATTCTTTTTTAAAAAATGAAATCAAAATCTTACACATTTTTTTTCATAAGAATTTTTTTTCAATACAATAAATTATTTTAAAAACATTCTTGACTTGGGGAATTTTTTCTGAAAAATGTTTCTTTGCACAGTGAAAACCGTTTAACATAAGAAAAGAAATATTTTGGTAGCTTAGCAATTAAGAATTAGTGGTCAGTATTTTTAAAATCGAATTATAATTTCCAGATACAAGCACACCTTCGTACAAAATAAAATATGCCACAGTACGTTGACAAGAGTTAAGTCCTGTATTCCTCTCGTTGAGTGTCTGACAAACCTATACGGAACTTTCTCACTAACCTTCTGAGACGTCTTTTTAGGGAAATTTAATTCCCCTACCTATTTCCAATCAGCTCCAAAAAGGGGATGGGATTCCTTGTTATGCAGATTAGATAAAGTATTTAAGTCAAACGGAATAGTAAATTAAAAAGCAGTAGGAGAGAGAGATTGAAGCAGAAAGATATAATAGTGAAGTTAGAGATATATTATTGAAGATTTCTAGGTGGATAAATTAATCTCAGGAAGAGTTGAGATTCAGTGTGGTAAATATTGATTTATATTTAAAGTCTCATTAAAGCTTTATATTAGGAGTGAGATTAAAGTTAAATGTTCAATAAGAACATTATTTAATATAATTCTGGGATCTCTTATCGTGGTAATCTCTGCGTGATAGATATTCTAATTGTTAATTAATTGGATCATTAAATATTTAAGTTAATTTAAAGGAAAGTCCCTTTTAAACCTCATATAACTATTTTGATATATTTGTTATTAAAAGTCTTTGATTCTATTTAGGAAAGATAACCAAATAAAGAAAGTTATTTATAAAAATGGCTACTGGCTCTTATCTGACTCCAAATTATTCTCGTTCTCAAAGTGAGGTCCAAGGGGATCTTCACAAGTGGGACGGAATCTTGATATGTAAAGCATTCTCTCAGTCATTTCAAGGCTTATTGGCAGTTGCTGTTCTGATGCGGCTGCAACATGAAAAAAACTAATCGCATAAAATAACACTTGAAATGTAACGGTAATTTTATTGTGAGGTTATGAGAGTGGCCTCCCATAGGTCACAGTAATTAGCCCAAATATTTTCTAACATGTTCATTATTAATTCTTTTTAATATTTTTTTCAGGTTTTATATCATCATATATTAAATCTGCTTTATTTGTTGACGATCTCTCTTTTTATGGGAAAAGTGCTGTAAAAAAGAATCAAGACAGCGTAATAAAACTTAAAATAATGCACTGGAAAAATTGGCAATTTGATGCCGAGAAAATGGAATAAGAGTTGACAGAAATAAAACCGTGACTCAATATTTTACGTTAAATAGTCAGACTTTTATCCTAATCTTAAGTTCCAAATAGAAGTTTTGCAGATTATATCATTTACCTGGGGTATATTCTTGATTCCCGCCTGAACTGGAGAAAACATGTACACCATTTAAAAAAAAGGGGGAAACAGAGACTCTCTCTATTTTAAAGCGTTTGACTGGCTTGCATTGGGAATGCAACGGAATGACTCTATTGACTACATATAAAATTTTTATATGACAAGTTATTTGTTACTGAAATGAAGTCATCATTATTGCACCCAAACACATCATACAATGCCTTAAATAATTTCAGAATTAAGCTCTTTGCATCATAACTGGTGCTGTTAAATCTACTCGTGTACTTACTATGCAGTCCTTGACAAACACCGAACCATTTAATAGATCCATCGAGAGAAAGGCTGTAGTTTCCTTTCAAAAATTTAAAAGTTTGTCTAATTACCCTTTCTGTAGAAATTATGACCTGAATATAGCTACAAATGTAATGACTCAAGATCGATTCATAACGTCAGCCATGAAGATCTCTTATTCTTTGAAGCTTTGTCAAGAGACATCTATATTGTCTCTACTTTGTGCCCTTTGGGTTATATTAACATCTTGATATCAAGCTTGAACTTCAAATGAAGGTAATGAAAAGATAAATGTCTCCATAACAACTAAAGGCTATAGCTTTAGAACTATTGACGACCGATTCTCAAAAAATTGAATGGCTACCTGTTTTTACTGATACCCTTTTAGATAGATATCATGATGCTGAAGCCGGTATCTTGTGAGTTGCTTATTTTTTACCTATCATTTTATATTTTTACTACTGCCTTCGATGGTGAGATTGAAGCTATTGCAGTAACGGTCTATAGCAACAATCACTAAGCAGCTCTGACAGCTTCAACAGGGCCTTAATCTTTTCCGACTCTAAATATACATTACAAGCTTTATCTCAAAATTACCTCTGTAATTTACAAATAATTTTAAAATTCAGATTGTTTTTAAAAGAGTTTCTTTGTAAAATTCACTTTCAGTGGGTACCGGCTGACTGTGACATTGCTGGGAAGGAGCATGTTGACTTTTTCCTGCTAAGAAAGAAACAATTGTGATCCAAAGGCCCCCAAGAATTTCAACCTTTAATTTCTCAAATAGTTTTACTTACATGACAATTAAGGGTAATTTTAAACTTGAAGCTGCTGAGATGTCGAAGGGCAAAAACAGGACACTCTTGAACGAGAGCCGGTCCTGATATCTTGAGGCTTCTTCAAAAGCTGCTGTAGCTCGTTTTAGACTTTTGACTGAGCATGACTGAATGAGATCCCTTCACTACAAAATGGAATCACCGACTCACCTGACTGAACTCTGTGTGACTTTGGTAAACCCATGACCCCTGAACATTTGGACGTGTGCTTTGTGCTAAAAAGATTTAATTGCACTGTCGAAAAATATTGGAGAGCACGTGCACTAATGGCATAGAGGCTATTTGTAGTGTGGAGCGTCTGAAAAATAAATAAATATTGTGAGATAAAAATCTTTGTTCTGACAAATTGCAAGATTTAATTTTGGTCTACTTCTCGTACCACCCACCGTTCACTTTTTGAAGCTGATTTATAAAAACAGATTAACCATAGAATTACTTCTTCTAGTACTTGTATATAAGATTATTCCCAAAAGAAATTGTAAGGAGAGGATAAAAAGGATTATTAAGGTTCGTACGGCTTATGTCATGACGCTTCATTTTATTTATTATATGTGCTGTATTAAATATTCTGTCCAAATTGAGGTAAATACAACACTGAAATTTTTTTGATATTGTAGATTCAATCTTACTTTCCGCCTTTAAATTTTAGTTTTTGTTTCCTATAAATACAGACATTTTTTTATGCATTTCTTGCACGATGTTCCATAAATAAATAATTTTAAGAAGTAAGCACACAGTTCTCACACACACACTTTTAGAAGAATCTGATCTTTGGAAATGAACTGAAAAGACACGATTTTGCACGACATTATAATTCTGATTCGATCCCATTAGAAAAGAAATTGAAAGCAACAGGTTGAGTGAGAATTGACCTACGGATTGATTCAAACGTAATTTTTCTACAAACAGTTGCCCCTATATGCATGTAAAAAGAATTATGGACCGAAATAAACGTTGCTGCTAAAAATTGTTATGTAATTATAAGAAATGTCAAAGGTGATCATTTTTACCGTATTCATCCTGTGAGGGATTATTAAAATAAATCCATGGTATCAATGGAGTTCTAACTGAATTTATTCAGATAATATATTATTAATCAGTCTCTAAATACTGCCATGATGTTAACTATTTTTAGATATCAGTCCTGCAAAATAAGCATGAAAGCGTTTCCTGAAATTGTATGAAAAAAGTACCCCTTCTCTCTTAATGTGTGAAAAAAATAAAACGCAGCAGAATTCTATGCAGTTAAATCAACAGTAATGAATAATTACCCGATTTTGCACGAATTTGCTGCTGAAAACTCTGGGTTAGTAATTTTCGAGAACATAATCTTTTACTTTTTGCCATAAATCTGTCGATAATTTTTTCATTCGGAATCAAATTTTAAACTTATGCATACAATAATTTCATGTGTAACACTCACCTGAAATTCAAAGTATTTAATTAGAGAAGTTTTTTGTTGATTTAATACTGTTGATTAAGGGGACAAACTACGTACGAAACCGGGATTTTGAAAAATGATATAATTGCATTAATATTCTTTTTTATAATTAGAGTCACAGATGAATCATATTGAATATACATATAAAATTATTTTAACAATATTGTGTCAAGAAAAAGTTATTTAAATGCATTTTGGGGGGCTAAAAATTAAAAAAGTATGACATATTTTCGAAACGTTCTCTTTTTGTGAAAAATGTTACTATAGTAATAATATTTTGTGCCTATACATATCTAAGGCTTCTATGCCGAAGTGGAACTAAAAATTTTTAAGTTATAACTTAGAAATGGATTTATTCATATTTTAGTATATCGGAGTGGCTAAATAATAATAATATTTTAACAAAATAACATGCATTATTATTGCTGTTGATCGTGTTTCTGAAAATAATGCGAATTTTTTCAGAAGTCTTAGTTAAGGATATGTTTGGAAGTCTTACATAGAGGTAAAATATTATTATTACAGACTCCTTTTCCCTAAAAGGAGATTGTTATGAAATTATTTTATTCTTCCTTCATTTTATCAAAAAAAAATGCCTTTGAATAACTTTTTCATGTCATCTAAAAATAATTTTACATGTATATACTATTTCAATGTGGACACTAAAAATCAAAAAATTATTCTATACGCTTTTTCAAAATCACGGTTTCGAGCACAGTCAGGTATTCTGAAAGCGAAGGCTTATTATGAAAACAATAAACAAGAACATTTAAAAACCAGTATGAAATTGCAGTGAATTAATAATTTAAAATAATAACCATCCATGATCTTAAGACCAGATGAAGAAATATGGAAGTCAGATACCTGACGGCACCAAAACAACTCTTTTAATTCTTTGCCTGCACGTCGATATTCGCGCATGCAAACAGATCGTTAAAAACTGCGGGATTAGGAGCATTCCTATCTCGAAAGAATGAATCCTCACAACGGTCGGGAAAATACCGCAGAATCCCGGATACATTTATTTAATCACACCTTTCCGGGAGTCTAAATTAGAGACGCCGAATTTAAATTCCACACAATCCCTCCAATAAAAATCAATCTCTTTGGCTCGTCGGTAGATGGCGCTGTGGGCAGCACTTGATCGACTGGGAAGGAATGAATGCAGGGAGCGAACGCACGGAAGAAACTCTTTTGCTGGAAAGCGCGCTACACAGGGGAAAGTGCAAAAACGCCTCGTGCTTAGAAGAGTGCAAAAAAGACAACAAGGCTCACTCTGAACTAGATGCGAGAGTGAAAAAAAAATTCAATGCACATCAAATTTTTGCAACATCGATACAAATTATTTTTTAATTTATGCTAATTATTTAGTCGGTTGCAGTACCAAGAGGCATTAAGGCTCTATTTCTGTTTCCTTCTGAATTTATTTGGTAAAAGAGAAAAAAAATCAAGGTAAGAATTATTCACTTTTTTCTGAACATATTTAATTATTTATGACGAAAAATTGCTCGAAAGTTGTACAATTTTGCTTATTTTCATAATGAATTAAGTTGGAAAAAGCAAACTTTATATGAATAGAAAAATTTATTTAAAAAATTATCAAAACTCGAAGCAATTAAAAAAGGGAAAACATTTAAAAACAGCTTTTAAAAATTGAAAGAACATTAAAATACTTTTTTCTCATAAAATATCTTTTTTCTTACACGCTAGGAATTGTATGATAAAAAACAACACCAAACAAAATACCTATTTTAAGCTAAAATGTTAAAGTTTAAATCAAAGCATCGTTTCTGATTTGCTTTTTTATTGTGTATTGTTTTGAAAAATTAAACAGAAAAAGAAATATTTTTTAATATTTGTTTAAAGTACTTAATTTATGAATCTTTTAAATTCTTTTTGCAAAATTTTATACTTCCAGCATTGAATAACTTACATTGCAATTTAAAAACATACGATAATCTTTGGTATATTTGTTTTGTATATATTTATAGTTTATAAATTTTTATTTTTTTTCAGTTAAAAGCGAAATTTTTATCAAAACACCTGGAATAAGCAAACAGTTTTTCTTTTTTACTGTTTCGCAAAACATTGGATCGTATAATATTTTTTAAATAAAAATAAAGTCTTATATCCTTCAGCTGATTTTTTTCCAAGCAAATGCTGGAATTAATTTTTTTAACTAGGAATTACAGTTTTACAAAGTTTTTCTTGTATTTCATATTTATCCATAATAAACGATATAATTTTTATTGTCATTTAATGAAAATCAATTGTACATATCACTCAAAATAAGGTTTAATTTTAAAGATCTTCTTATACAAGTGTACTTTTAATTCCAAATTATTTTTATATATTATTATGCATGTTTTTGCTTATTCAATGTAATTTGTTGAAAGTTTATTCTTGAAAAAAGGGACATGGACTATTTGGTTCAGATTGATATTCTTTTATATATATTTTTTTAAAATCACCATAATACACAATAGATAAAATTTCACAAAAATAATTCAAATAATGATACATGTAAATGCAAATTTTACATGCAATACAACCATAAATTTGCTCAAAAATGCATTTTCGAATTCTGATACTTGAGGCAGTTAATTCAAAGGCGTTTGTTTAAAGTTTTTATATTCATTTAATATAGCTTTAACAAATTTTACTAAATTATTATTCATTATTTTTTACTTGTATTTTGTTCTAAATGATGAACAAAGCGATGAATAATTCTTAAAAACGTCTAATCTTATAATTTCTGTTACATTAATATTCCTTAAAGGAAAAAAAATATTTTATGGAATAAAAGACAAAAGAATGAAACATAAACAAATTTCACTTTTCACAATATTTTCTAGCTTTTTATACTATAAAAACTCCATTACAAATAAGTAGGTTTTTACAAAGGCATCTTAAGTAATCAGAGTGGAAATTACAGACATTAAAATATTTTCTAATTTTTTATACTGAGTTCAACACGCAAGTGCATTTTTGCGATTTAAAAGATTATTGCAAATAGTTATATTACACAGTCTCTAATTCTTGATTTTTCAAACAAATGGTGCATACCTTTAAAATAATCATCTGCGTTTAGTGAACGTAATGAAAGTTATAAACAGTGCAAATACAAATAGTTGCAAAGATTGCACATGAAGAAAATTGCAATGATTTTCAACTGGCATTATTGGTCTTTGTTTTTAAGTGAATGAACTTTCAATCTTTTAATACATCCGAATAAATGTTTTCATATATTACGTGAATCTTACAAATATCCATCTAAAATTTAATAAGATAAAATATTGCTGTACGTCATTGGAAGAGTTAAAACAGAAGTATATAGAATTTTTTTTTCTAGTCGAAGAGAGATTGTTCTGCCTTTTGTGGTCAGTACGCTCAAGTTATCTACGACGGTGCAGCAAAAGTTAATATATGTGATTCATAGAATTTATTTATATTGTAAACACACTAGAGTTTTTGTTGATTCCTAAGTGAATAAGAGGAAGGTTTCAAATATTTTAGAGAAGTAATGTAAGGAGTTAATCCACATAATAATATGCCATAGATTGGTTTCTAATTTTAAAAATATAAATATTGGAATGCTAGTCATTTCTTTTTAAACATTTTATAATTTAAAATCAAAAAATTATCACGGTCTGTGTCGTTTTCTTTTTTCAAAAGATGCGTAGTGAAATAAAAAGTTCAAGAATCATTTCTATAATTATAAAAGAAATGATTGATAGTATCTTGTTATACCATAACTATATATCGTTTGAACCATTTTTAATAATTATGTTCTGTTTGCATATTCTAACTGTGTCTAGTAAATCCTGTACATCAAGTGTTCATCTCTCTTCTCTGAAAACTTTACTAATTCATAAACAGACCTCATTTTGGAAATATTGAAACTAATATAAATTTCTTCATTTATCGAGTAAAGACTTATTTTGTGATTTTTTTTAAAAAAAAATTGAAAAATATTTAAAAAATTATGAGAAAATCATTTTATGTAAATTAGTCTTTTGTACGTTATATTCGATTATAAAATATGCAATCTTTTTCATTATTATTGTTCATAGAGATCCAGTTTAGAAATTTATAGACATGAAAAATATTACATGTAATTTAGAAATAGTTTAAATTGATGTTTAACTCTTCTCTTTATTCAGATTTGTGGTTTTAATATTCAACCATTTTTTTAATTAACTAATTTTTAGTACTTTTAGCTTTACATTATTTACATTTTGATAATTTTAACATAAGTGATTGTCGACTTCAATTGTAGTGTGATGTGCTTGCTACATAAATCAAATACTATTATAATATAAACACATAAAAAATGAAATAAACATAATATCTTAAAGTAATTAATCTATAAATATATTTAAAAATATTTTTTATAAATGTAGTATAAAAAATAGAAAATATTGACATAATTTAAAGTTAAAATTAACGTTAACATGCTATTATATTTTAAAGAAGTTTACTTTTGATTCCTTTTCCTTAAAATTTTCCTTTTACGTTTTAATTTTTTATTTATGTCAGTAAATGAAAACCTCTTGGCCTATCAAAGTCATCTCTAGTATTACTCGTCGTTATTTTAATGTCTTAAATCTCCAGTTAGAACTCAAATTTTAGTATTCCATATAGACGTGAAGGTGTACCGTATGCTACTTTTAACCTTTTAACGCATATTTATTTTTTTAAAAAGAATACATTTTTGAACCTTTTTTAGCAAAGAATTTTAAAAAATACGAAATCAAAATTTTTATTCTTATTTTGAATTTTTATCTACGTTGAAATTAAGAAGTAATCTTGCGCGTACATTAACTTTTATTATCTTTCTTTTTCATTTACTGTTTCAAAACGAACGTATTTTTCAGTAAAAATATTTATTTATACTTTTTCAACAGAGAGAGAAATAATAGTAATATTCACTTAAAAAATTATTCAAAATTTTTTTCTGACATATTTGGAAGTAATTTTTGCACACACTCTTTTCTTTCCCTTTGTTATCCCTTTTAGCACAGCACACGGGGCAGTATCTTATAGGAACTTCTGTTTTTTTATGGGGGTGGAACAAAACTCGGAAATAAGGACGTTCTGTTAGCCGTAAAATTCCAGAAGATTTTGGTCTGCTCGATATTTTTATACTGGTATGGCTAGGATAGCTTTGTATGAGTTTTTCTACCAATTTACTCCTGAAATCTAAATTTTTTGTATGCATAACATATCCGTTTAAAATGCTAATGTCTAGTATATAGAAGAATACTTTTATAATGTAACTTTTTTATAAGCATTATCTAAATTTAGGAAATCACGACAAAGGATTGCAGTCAATGTCACGAGTGCAAATGACAATCGCTTCTATTCGAGTGTGAAAATTATAGTGGCATAAAATACGACTCTGCTCGAATTATCTCGATTGTGTACAGTTTTGTCACTTTAACGAGATAGAATTAACTCGATCCCACACGTTATGAAGTAAATTTGTTAAATGTATCGCGATACACACAAAAGACATTCATTGTCTCCATTTTTTAATTGGTGTTTGAAAATATCCCTTAGAATTTACATTTTTTACCCATTAAAAATGTGAGTTACCATATAGTATCTCAGAATTTGAATTTTCATACAAAAATAATCGATGAAGTTCACAAAATTAAATTTTTTATGGGATCAATATTTATACGAGGTAGAATTCAAAAGTTCCTAGATTGAGTCTATAACTTAAAAATTATTACCAGTTAAGTTTCTGAAATACATCCACCTTCGAAATAAGACCCTTGAGCAACAACACACTTTTGACATCGTTTGTAAGGATAGTCGAAACATTTATAGATTTAATTTTAGCCATGTCCTCTTAAGCATGTTGTACCCTTTTAACTTCATCTGCAGATTGAATTCGACGAGCAGAATATAAGCTGGAGTTTGCCGAGGTGAGGTCAGGAGAGTAAGGAAGATGTACCAAGGCATTTTTTTTTCGTTCTCGCAAGAAAGTCAGAGACAAAGAAGAACCAGTGGATGTGGGAACATTGTCATGCAAAAGCCTATGACTGCACAGTCCACAATTTTGGTTTCTTCCTTCGAATCGATTCACGCAAATGACGCAGGATGTCTACATAGAGTTCTTTGTTAACAGTGCATCCTACAGGATAAATTCTAGATGCACAGTGCTCTGGGTATCGATGAACACCTCTAGCATGCCCCCTTTAGAGCTATTTTTGCGGTATTTCTGTTTGCGAGGAGATTGTGCTCATTTCCAAAAGGCCGATGCTCTCTTGGATTACGGGTCGTGTAAAAAACACCAGTTATCGTCTCTAGTCACAGTTCTTCCAAGTAGGAAAGGATCTTTCTCAACTGCCGAGATTATTTATCCCTCCATTTTCTACCTTATATTAACATAGTTTTTTTAACTTTAATAATATGGCATGTGGTTCCATCAATTGAATTGTAAATTTAAAAACAGTGTTGTTCATTTATTATTTAAAAAAAATAAGTGCAGTTTATAACTTTCTTTTCAAAAATCTAGATTGATTCATGCACTTTGATGTTATAATACGTACGCGAAATAGGGCAGAATGAGGGATATTTAAGGACGACAGAATGATGCAGTTTTGAAAAGATTTCGAATATTATTCTTAATTAGAGAGAGAGAGAGAGAATCCTTGGATTGAAAATGTATTGATTATGATAAGAATATAAGAAGAAACATTTAGAAGAGAAAGAGAGAGAGAGAGAAATACATTTTTCTTCTCAGTTTTGCATTTCAATACATACATGAATTTTGTCTCCAAATTGAAATCAATTTTTATGAACGTAGCACTCAAAAACAAATCGAGGGCTATTAGTAACATACCTCATAATTTTGAACTTCAGTCAATTGACGAGGATGACACCTTTGTTGACATATTGTTGAAATTACCACCTTATGCAAGCATGAAGTCCGACGATCACAAGTTCGAGAACATTAACCACTCGGCTACTGTGGCCACATTCCGTTCACAAAATGGCGGGTAAATGGTAATTTATAATGCCAAATTTCTTTAAAGAATTTTTTTGGTACGTTAAAATATCAAACAAAAGTCTTTATATTACAAATAGTCTGGTTGCAGATAAATCTTTCGTCAGGAATAACGCGAAAGAAATTTAAAATTATAAAATAAAATTTAATTAATAAACTAATAATCGAAAAATCTATATTAACATTAAGTGAATCCACTACAAGTTTTTAAAAATGTATATGGACTTGTATGTATAAATAAAAAAGTATTTTATTAACGATTGAAAATTTGACTAAGGTATATATATATATATATATATATATATATATATATATATGGAGAGAGTGAACTAATAGTAGGAATTTGAAAAAAAAAGCCATGGATTTGCTCATTTTGAAATATTTTATAATCAAATTTTGAAGAGAGTGAAAAAAGTAATTAAAGAAGTTCTTACTAATTATTTTTTGCTAATCACAACATGTAACTTTTTTAAGAGGAAATCATTTTAAAAACATGCACTTTATGAAATTTACTTTTACTTCATTTTGAAATGCCATTTTTGTTACTGAAATATTTTTGTGACACCAAGATGGTAGATTGGATATATAACTATATACATATTTATGTTGACTTGAAATTTAGTATGGATCAAATTACACTTAAGAAAATGGAATAAAATAATTAATTGTTCGTGACTTAATTTTTTGAAAGCTAAATATATCAGCAAAAGTTTATTGCTAGGTTCGTTTTTATATGTAATGTGAATTTTATGAGAGAAGTCGAGACAATTATTCTAATTTCTTCTTATACTTAACAAACAATGAATTTTCATTTTAATGTTACAAAACACAATAATTCAAAACATCTTGTGTAAGGATGGATTATTTGTATTGGAAGAACAAGAGAAAAAAAAAGGAATTAGCAGAATTTTTTATTTTGAATACTTCTAAATATTGAGTGATAGAGAGAGAAAGAGAGAAGCCCCAATTATCATAAAATATTCTCATTTCCAAACTATTTAAAGATATAACCAATCTTGTATAAATTATTAAATTAAATAAAGTTTTGAATATATGTGAACATTATTTTATGGAAATGTTCTTTTTTTTATTTAATATATCAAAATAAAATCTAATTCACGGTGAGCAAACGAAATTATATTAATTTTATCATCATCATTTACTCTTCAAAACGAATGATAAAATAAATGTAAATTTCTTTCCGATTGTTTGAAAACTTTTTTTGAGACGTGCGTCATTGCCATACACATTTAATTTGTATTTATAATCTACGTAATTACTTGCTGATTTGTTCCTTAGAATCCATTGTTTATTTAAGACATTAAGAATTCATATTTTGTAAAGCAAGAAGATAAGGTGCAGTCTAATAAATTTAGTAGTGACAGAAAATATTTTCTCTATTAATATTTTCAGTTGTCCAATAAATAAGTTGTTCACTAAACTGTACGGTTTAAAATATCATTAAAGTTTTACAGTTTTTCACAGGAGAACTAAGAAATTATGAGTGAGTGAGTGAATATTAACGTAGCACCGTTCAGCTACACGAGGGCTTTTGGTGACGGGCCTCGTACTTTCGAACCATGGTCAAGTGACGAGGACGCATGAATTATGAGTAGAATTTTAGGAGGAAGTTAACCAAAGCATTCGTTTCTATTTTATTCCATATGTTACAGAGCTGCATGTATATTGGGTAAATCCTTTTGGTTAAAATATATCTTTCAGCACGCACACTAACTCTGATAATTGCTGGCACATTTTGGATTGTGCAACTTGTTCATATTTAAAGTGTTGTTTGGGTCCAGTAATCCATTTAATTCTTCAATATTTTAAAGAGAAATATTTAAAATGTCTGATACATATGTTATTTGTAAATGTAATATTAATTTTTCTATTTTGCTTTCATGCAGTTCTTTTTATCAATGGCATTATACAACACAGGAAAATATCAAACTAATTTTTTAGTTGAACTTATAACAGATTCATTTTGAATGCATTTTATCTATCAAAAGTTTAACTACATTGATGTATAAAAAACAAATTATCAAATAAAAGCTAATAAACTTGATGTAACTAATTTTAATTTTTCCTACAAAAATACGTTGACTCTGCACGAGTTCTACTGTTAGGCATTGATTTCCAGTTTTAATTATGTCTGTAGTAATATATGCACTATGTTGTTTATTAAAAATTTCAAAACTTTAATTTTGTAATTATTTTGTGGTGCAATTAGATCGCTTACCACCCAAACTGCAACATTATGCAAAGGAGAGTTCATTTCTTAATCACTCTTGCGATATTTTTTAAATCAAGTGTTTTGATATTTTTATATTTCCACCATTGATTTGAAGGTAAAGTTAACATAATAATATCAGTAGACGAATCAGGTAAATAATTATATAATTATTGCGTAGTAAAATATATTTGAATTTAAAGTTCATTTAACATCACACAAAAATCATAACTAATATTGAAAATGTATATTATTATTAAACATTCTAAATTGCTTATACATTTTCATTTCTTAATACTTGCTTCTCTGAGCTTCGTTTACAACAATACTGAAAAACTATTTTTTTTTGTTGTAGCTGTGAAGCATCGCAAACACCAAATACTGAAAGTGAAAACTCTTCTAAAACAAACATTGGCTATAAAAATATATATACATGTATTTCCTCCTTATTATTTGTTTTGTTTATTTCTGTAGAATAAAATATTACATTTAATTGTTTAAAATAAGGTACAATTTGAGTCATCGTAAAATCACAATGTATATGTGTGTGTGTGAGAGAGAGAGAGAGCGAATGACATTTTACTTAATATTAATTTGAATTATAATTTTATAGAGTTTTTTTAAGTCTTAACTTTGAGTGCTATTTTTCTCAACACCTGTCTCACTTCATTTTTCAAGCTAAGACATTGAATCTTGTTATTTTACGGATTTATTTCCTACTCCCAGAACAATGAATATTTCGACAGCTCCAACTGACTTTCTTAATAAATCTCTGACTTGATTTCTGCAATACAAGCTGTGACACTTCTATAAGTTTCAGACTCTTTTAGAATTAAAAATCTATAAAGATAATCTTGTATTGCTCTTGACTTAAAAAAGAATATTGTTCTAGAATGGGTTTTCTCCCACTGATATTTACGTAAATGGGATGGCTGATTTTCTAGCTAAAAGAGGGTTGATATTTTACAGTGTTTTTAGAACGAAAAGACCCATATTCTTCTATAAGCAGAATAATTAAAGATAGCGTGAAAAAGATCTATGGAACTTATTTAAATGAACAAATTTGAGATAAATTATGGATGGAGACGCTGAATGTGATTCCAGATCAATCGGGGCAGCATGCAGTTGCTGCCTTCAGGCTGGAAACTGGGCAAAACTGTCTTGTGGGTCACCTACATAGGCTAAAGATATTTTCCTTTCTAAACTGTGTTTTTGTAGGGAGAACTTGATGACGAGTCCTGAGCACCTGGGGATTTGCCGTCAGGTCTTTAAAAATATCTGCGATATTTACTGAAGGGCCAAAGAGCAGTTACAAGCACTAAAATATGATTGACTTCTTGATGGTGTTTCTGCTTCTGTTTTTAGATTCTTTTTGTTATTGTTCCCAAATTGTTGTTGTTCTTTGTGTGTTTGAGTGGAGTGTTTTACTCCAGAAATTGATGTATTCATCTAGTGCTGCTGTCAGAAATAGAAGCATATGTAATTAAATTTACCGAAATTTCCGAAACGTATACGAAAAAGAAAGTTTCTTGTGCAAAAATAAAAACAAAATGAACAAATATATAAAAAGTTACAAAAGTTAATTTTTAAAATTATCTAAGATCGTGTTTCCACAAGCATTCAACTTCAATATTGTGTAAAAAATCTCAAAAATGTTAGTGAGTGAGGGAATATTGACGTCGCAAGCGAGGGCTTTGGAAGTCGGACCTCGTAACTCTGAACCATATTCAAGCGACGAGGATGACACCTGAGCTGGCCATTCTCTTAACTTCCCCACCATACTAACGGGAGGACGTTTGAGCCTCGAAATATTTAACGTGTATCGCCCCATCTGCACAGCCGGTCTTTAGCCGCGCAAAGCTTGAACTTATGACACGCTCGACCAAGAGTCCGTTACCTTGACCACTAGGCTACCACAGCCTCCTCAGAAATGTTAGATTGTTATGTTAACTATGAGTATTGAATCCACTATCCTGGATTTTTTGGAAAATTTGAAAAGAGAATTTAGATACAAGATTTTTCAGAAAATTCGAAACAAAAAAATTGTAAGCAATTGTCGCATTACCTCTACCTCGCATTGGCTAAGGTGGAATTCATGATCATTAACCTGATACTCGGGGAAATCCAAGTAGGGATAGTGATCTGAGACCGATTAATCGAAAAATCGATTTCTCGGGCCAAAAAAAAATCAATTCTTCATATCGATATGTAGCACTGAATCGATTCAGTGAATCGATATTTCATCCTAGAAAATCGATATTCGATTTTTTTCTGATCTGGTAAAAACCAAAAAGCTATTTACAATTAGTTGAATGTACTGTCTTTAAGACCCGAATATTACGGTGATGGCGGTTAAAGGGTTAATTACTCAAAAACTCATGATATGCTTGCGTGATTAGTTTCCTTTGCCTCTCTTCAATAATAAAAAATAAAGTTACCATTTTAATCTCAGAATTTTTGTATTTGTTGATATTGCGTCATTTGCTTATACCTTGATTGACTGACTGTTGTTATATACTGTGTGATTAACGAAATAAATATTTATTTTTATATAGTGTTTGTTATGAATTAATAAGTAATTTAGGGTTATTTTTTTACATTGATGCTATTGTTTTGAGTTTGCTCTATTAGTTGTTCTTGTTAAATCCAACCATGTATGTAAGTCATTTGAATTAGTTTACATACGAAAAATTACTAATGAGAATTGAAATAACTATGTGAAATTCTTATAAGAATACTGATGCATGTGAATGCGGAAAACTGACAAGAAATCGTTTATTGTGGTATCTTTCTCGTTTTTCATAAAATGGATTCCTATTTACATTGCAAATGCATACTTGAAAAAAAATCGATTTCTTAGAAATCGATCTTTTAGACCTCGATTTTTTGTGAATCGATTCATCAAGTTACGATTCAAATCGATTTAAAAATCGATATTTTTTTGGAAGAATCGCCATCCTTAAATTCAAGCAAAGTAGGGATTAAAACGCCATGAAATTGGACTTGATAGGATACAAGCGGATGTTGTTGTCATGTGTTTTATACTGGGATTCATACGAAAGACGAGAGATAGATGAACAGAAATATACAATACAAACACAGAAGAATATAGATTTAATTACGAAGGATGATCACAGCATAGAACAGAAGAGGCTGCACTGCTTTCCATTCGATACGGTAATTCATTTCAGGTGATTTCTTTTCCCGAAGATACATCCATGCCTTATACGGGATTCGAATCCGAACCCTCCCGACTACAAGCCGAGTGTCCTAACCACTATACTAAGTGGGACGGCGATACAAACAAATAGTCACAATAAGTCACATTTATTAATTTACCGTTAAATCTCATTACATAATATGTATAGTAGAAGATAAAATAGTATTAAGTAATGGGTGCTTATGTTTTAAATGAGATGAAGCCTCAGAGCCTCTCTCACAAGAAATCTTCAAAACACTAAATGACGGGAATTCAGAACGACAATTCGGGAACAAGTAATTACAATTCAGACAGAATTAGAGAAAAATCTATTCTCTATCTCACTGACTTTTTGTATGCTATTTAGTAGTGACATTTTACCAAGGTGTAGAGTTATTTTATCTCAATATGTCAATTTGAATGGATGAAAAAAAAATCGGACAGCAATTTGTTACAAAATGACACGAGAAACAATACCTCCACAAAAAGAGTTTAACGCTCTTTCAATTTATATAAACTTCTCTTTAAGTTATTAATTAATTACAACAGCAAACAAATCAGATAAATTATGCGACATAGTATTTTATTTTCGTCAACAAATTTTTCTGAAGATTTTCCTTTTGAACAACTCCGTATTTTATTTTTTTGCCAAAATTTCTTGCTTTGTATACATGTCATTGTTAGAAATACAACTAAGTTACGAATGAGTTTTTTAAAAAAAATAAAAGTTGTGTAATTTTAATTATAACCCTACACTGTAATTCCCAACATTAATGCATCATGGCTGAGCAGACGTAACCGGGTACATGGACATGAGACAAAATAAGATATTTAATAAAATTCTAAAATTCTTGTTGCTTAGTTACAGTCTCTAGGATCCAATAGCTTTCGCTTTCACGCTTAACTTAACGTTCCGAGGCTTTGGCAGTGATTTAAGACATTATCGACTAATCTTCAAATATTGGATGAACAGTTTTTCCTTTCTTATTGTACAAGTAACAAAACATTTTGGAACATGAATCAAAGGAAGAACATTTAATTGATAACTGTATACGTGTATTGATTTGTAAGCCGGTTTGTCCCTTGATTTTTCTGTTGCAAAATCGCTGTGTTTTGGAATGTGTCCAATTCCGATAAGGGAGCTCCTTTTCTTTACTCCCAGGTCTTTAGTTCGATGGAAGAGAAACTTTGATAGTAAACTATTTTTTTCTTTCCATACTTGGATCTGACGAATACCATGGATTTTAAAAAAATAAAATGCGTTATACATCGGAAAATGAACGAACTGTCAAAAGGCGCGGGGCTGATATAACCCTTAAAGAACTCAGAAAGGTTTCAGTTTTTAAAGTATCTTATATATATATATATATATATATATATCTATCTATCTATATATATATATAAAAATATATACATCTATCTATCTATCTATATATATATAAATATATATATATATACATCTATCTATCTATCTATCTATATATATATATATATATATATATATATATATATACATCTATCTATCTATATATATATATATATATATATATATATATATATATTCTCTATATATACATCTATCTAGGTGTGTGAAATTGTTGAATTGAGTGTAGCAGATTTTTTTCTTTAGATATTTTCGACAAATGCTAAAGTAGTTTTTGCCTTAAAGCAAAAAATAATATGTAACTTGGAATCCATTAAAATTGCAAAGCAAACTATAAAGTAATTAAATAAATTTCTTTCTTTTTTTTCTATTTCAGATAAAAAGATTTTATTCACACAGAAAAGGCAATAAAAATTGTACTTGCCTATAATCGCAACACTATTGGCAAAAGTGAATAATACCATATGATTTTAAAAGCGGAATACGCTGATGGAAATATTGGAAATATGGAGTAGTCAAAAAATAATAAGTAATTATAAAAAAATAATAATAAATAAAAGAAAAATTGTAGTAATTTTTATTTAGTTTAATTTTTTTATTTTAATATAATTATTAATTTTTATTTCCTTTTTTAAATTTTATTACTTAAGAATTCGGTGAGTCCTAGATTAATATTTTAGTACTTGAGTTTTCCATAACAAAGGACGGTTCGGTTTTGAAAAGCAAAAAGCGGAGAAATATGAAACGAGGTACATGGTAACCAATTCAGGGCTAATTTGGTTTGGTCAGGGCGTTTCTTTACTCTCAGGTCTTAAGTTCGATGGAAGGGAAATTTTGATAAACATTTTTTTCCTTCCTATATTCCGGTCTGATGAATACCATGGATTTTAAAAAAATAAAATGTGTTATACATCGAAAATGAACGAACTGTCAAACGAGGGAGGGGGTAAAATAACCGTTAAAAACTCGGAGGGGTTTCAGTATTTTTTGAATAAATATCCTATATATATATACACTCTGTCGCAAAAAATATATGCACCCAGAAGAAATTGAGCTACATTCACGAAATTTGGTATGCATGTAGTGTATATGAAAATAAACAAATGATTAAAAATTCAGAACAAAATATCATTTTATTAAGCGGTTACAGCTTGCAAAAAAGGTTAAAAATCAGTAAGTAGTAAAAATGAGCTATAAAAGAAAAATTCGGCGTGGCATCGATTCAATTAGATCACTTATGACCCCCGTGGAAGATCCTGCCATAGTCTTTGCATCTGCGCAGTTAATTCTCCTGTATCTCGGGACGGCTGCAGTTGCCTTCCCAGCGCGTCCAGACATGCTCTATTGGCGAAAGATCTGGTGACCTGGCAGGCCATGGTAGACGTCATATCCTTAAGACATTGTTGGGAGAGTCGCGCAGTATGTGGACGAGCATTATCCTGTTGATAAATGGCACCTGGGCGACTTGATAGCATGGGTAGCACAATCGGCGTTAAAATATCGTCCACGTTCTGCGAGCTTTGCCTTGAAGGACCACTAAAGATGATCGTGTGTCCCAAAGGTTGTCACACCTTGATGCCGCTCGACAATAAATGCCGGATCGGATTTTGCGGTGGTCAAAAGACTGAATCGGAATCACTGAAGATGACACGTTCCAGTCTGTCACACTCCAAGTTGCCCGAGGTTTGCAAAATCCAGTCGACACTGCCTATGATGTGGGGTCAGTGGTAAGCGTCTTAGCGGACGTCGGCTCAAACGGTCAGTCGTCTCCTTATGGTTTCTCTTGATGGCACTGGATGTCTGGAAGGGTAAAATCGATGCTAAAGTGGCCACTCTTCTGATTGCAAAATCTCGCGATCATTTGTGTTCCTGGGACGTCCTGACCCTCCGCGACGGTACACTTTGATCCACTGTTGCCAACACCGAGCAACTATCCTCCGACCGAGTTGGCGGCCGATACGTCTATTCGACCAACCTGCTTCTCTGAGGCCTATTATATATCAAAGTCCGTCAGCTGCTACTGCCGCCGGTTACGTCTTAGAGGCATCCTAAGTCTCAATATCGTCTATCAAAGTCATCAGATTCGTTTGGATAGCCGTACGGCGCTCGTACTC
Organism: Trichonephila clavipes; assembly: GCA_019973935.1. Lineage (NCBI taxonomy): Eukaryota > Metazoa > Arthropoda > Arachnida > Araneae > Nephilidae > Trichonephila > Trichonephila clavipes. The sequence continues at coordinate 1,085,047 of BMAU01017951.1, read as the reverse complement.
ATGCTTTTAAACTCTCCCAGTTGCGCAACTAATATGCGCATAGCACACTTAGCCTTGTCTCATTGGCTTCGAAATTTTAATCATTTGCATATCTCTTACCAGACTACATTCTTGCCGAGTTTCGTGATTGTAGCTTGATTTCTTCTGGGTGCATATATTTTTTTGCGACAGAGTGTATTTAGATTTATATTCATACTGGTGTGGGAAATTATTGAATCGAGCTTCGCAGATATTTTCTCTAGGGTAGAGAATATTTTCGACACATCTTAAAGCATTTTTGTGAAGTTAACTTCTTATGGCACGGTAGTTAGAAATTTCCGTTGCGCGTTACCAGTTACGGTTAGTGATGAACGTAAGGTAGAAATTAATGAAAATCCGAATCCCCCCCGTTTTAAAAAACGCCATCTAATTGATACTATCTATCTCAGACAAAAAATAATTACAGAATCGGAAAGATCATTTTTTACGCCACGATATGGTATATTTTTTTAAACAAAATAATATTTTCTATTTTTTACGATTTTTTTTAAAACGAGTCAAAATTGATACGCTTTTATAAAAATGGTTTCTAAATCATTCCCCTTAAGTTTCCTTTCGAGTTAATGAATTGATATTTTATTCTAAACAATTTCAATAAAAAAAAGACGAAAATTTTTTTTCTGCGATTTTTCAAAAAATACTCAAAATTTTAATTAAATATTTAATAACTTCAATATTTATCGAAATAATGTAACTAAACTTTTTTCCATATGTAGAGTAGTATTATCCGTAATCTGTTCAAAGATTGAAAAATATATTAAAAATTACGGCTTTTAAAATTTCTTTTGTGTTTTTCGTCTATTAGCCCTGAGCTAGCACCCATTCCCCTCTCCTCATTCAACAGCAACTTTAACAAGCCTTTCCTCTTTTAGCCTTGCGATAATACTTTGTTTTGTTTTTACGTTACCTAGAAGTCAAATTACAATCAATTTTATGAATTAAAAAAAAATCGGAAGTGAGTTTTAATTTACCCGAAGTAAGCATTTAAATGGTTCAAAATCTGTCAAAAATTAGTTTAAGGAGAGTTTGTTGGATATACAGTTTTAAAATTCTTTTAAGGAAATAATACAAGCAATCCATTGTTTTAAAATTTAGTGGCAACACAACAATTCTTCCAATAGTTTGGCAATAAAAGATTGTGTTTACTGAATTTTCAATCGAATGGAATTTCTAAATACAGTTTAAAAAGTGAGTATTTAAATCATATCTATAATTTGGTGTAATTAATTTGATAGTTGCGAAGGTGTTATATAGTGCTTCATTAATTTGTAATTTAAGACTGCAATGGACAGTAATTTTTTTAAAAATTATTTACAAACATGCCCCAAATTTTTACTGGCTCTATGTAACTTAGAACTAAAACCATATACAAAATAGAGAGAATAAAATAAGTAGTTTTTAAGAAATTTCAAAATTTCAAAACGTTCCATGCGTTTTGATTTCTTTTTAAATTTCATATTTTTTCACCTGACTTAACTTCTTTAAGCAATTCTTTACAAATGTATGCGTGTAATGTAATGTTTTATATGATAACTTACCAAATATGGGTAAACGCAAATTTTTATATAAAAATTTCAAGAATTTTAAGGGGAGTTGGAAACCTCTCTTTTTCTCTATACTGACAATGTTAAATTGGCTGTTTTCGATGTACCTTTTCTCAAAATCTGTTTTATGTACATGCTTGAAATTTTCCATACTATTAAAGTACACCTCTCTCATTATACTAAAATGAGCTTTTAGCTAATTTTGAATTTTTTAATAAATTAGGAAATATTTTATCAAACGTTGCGAAATTTGACCCATTTTTTACTTAAAAAATTTGTAAAAATTAAATTTTTGAGTTTTTGACAAAAATTTCATTTTAGTATATATTAGACATCATTATAAATAATTCATAAAAAATTTACAAACCTGTGAACAGTAGTTTCTCAGAAAAGGTACATCGCACATTAAAATTTACATTTTGAGATAAATTGATTTTAATGTATACAGTGAGACTTCTATTCGACTAGGAAATAAAAAAATAAAAGGCTCAATTTAAGATAAAAGATACATGTTTTAGTTTATATCAGTCGTTACACTTTTAAGCAAAAACAAAGCAATTTGTTTACAATTTTCGCCATTAAAATGGGCGTGGCCTAAATTCAATGATTATTTAAAAATACGTTTTAAGGGCTTCTAAATACCCTAGAGGTTAAAGTAAGGTACTTTTAGAAAGGTTAAAATGTATACAGTTTGAAAATGTAAAAATCTCAAATTGTCAAAAAAATAAGATTTTAGCTTTCCAACACCCCTTAATGATTTCCTACATAAAAAACTTTTATTTCTTCTTTCACCCTATCACTATTATTACAATGCATCCAAGAATTTATAACTATACTTTAGATGAATACTTTTAGAAAATTTTGTTATAATTCGACAAAAATTGCAATGCATGGAACATTTTGAATTTTGGTTTTTAAGGCAAATTTTTGATTCTGAGAAAAACATCTTTTTTTTTTATTTTAAGGGAAATTAACTTAGTTTTTTTTTAAAAAAAAAAATTAAAGATATAAATATAAACTTGAAATTGAAAAACACTAATATCATACAAATAACAGACAGATGCAGAATATATATATAAGTTTCTGCAATATTTATTGTAACAGTCACATTTACACGTGGTATATATATACAGTGCTAAAAATTGAAGTATGCTAGAACTTTCTAATAATAACTGAAGAAAATTAGCAGAATGTATTTCATTATTGTTTCATCTCAACCAGATAGTATATTATATATTTCATTAATCACAATGAGTAAAAATACAGTATTTCAATAGGATTAATTTATAAGAGTTCAACATTTTTGAGGAAAAATTTTGATTTTTAGAAAAACAGCTACATTTATTCTAAAGGAAAATAACTTAGTTTTTTGAAAACAATTCAAGACATAAATATAAATTTGGGAAAACACTAATATCAGCCAAAGAAATTAACTTCGAACGCGTGTTCACACTGATACAATAAATTGCGGAATTCATGAAATGGCATAATAAACTATAAAAAGTCGTTAAATAAATTTCTTTTTTTAATTTTTGTGAATAACTTTTTCAAAATAATCTGACACGTGAGAAAATGCAATATAAAAATTGTATTTACCTACTATCCCAACCCTGTTGGCGAAATTGAAATAAAACCGCGCGATTCTAAAAACCTGAATACACTGAGGTGAATATGGAGAGCCTAGTCGAAAAATAGTGTGTGAAAAAAAAGAAATAATTATAATTAATAAATAAAACTCAATAAACAAAAAAATATCCTTGTTTTATTATTTAGTTTAATTTTTTATAGTAATATTATTTTTAATTTTATATTATATTATAAATATTTTATTATTTAACAACTCTATAAATCCCAGATTTGCATTTAGAATTAGAGCTTGCCATGTGTCAATGAACGGTTCGTCTTTGAATATGAAACGAAGCTTATGGTAACCAATTCCGCGAAAATTTGGTGAGTTATCTTGAAAGTTGACAGAATAAGAAGAGTTGAAAGTTGTTGCGATAATACAGAAGTACCATAAAAATAGATAGAAAAGGTAACAGTAATAAAAGAATAAAACGTGCTTCTTTGATAGCCAATTAATTATAAGAATCATTATTAAATCAATAAATACACTGCTAGCCACCGTAAATGCAACACCAAAAAAGACAAGAGATAGTACAACAAAATTTATTTTGCAGATGACGTGTTGACCAAGTATCAAACGATTAAATTTATAGACTTCTGTGAAGTGTGGAGATCACCGCTGCTGTCGGAGCCGCCATTGTTGGAGATCACCGCTGCCACAAGCCTCGGCATTGATTCAAAGAGACTTCGGATGTGTTCTTGGGGTACAGCAGACCAAGCAGCTTCCTCACGTTGCCAAAGTTGATCTGGTGTGGCAGCTGGGGGTGTAATCTAGGTCAATCGGTGAGCAAACATGGACCATATGTTTTCTATCGGCAAAAGATCCGGAGAGCGAGCCAGCCAGGGAAGCAGTTCAATCTGGTGATTGACGAAGAACCTTTGGACAATGCATGCCACGTGTGGTCGCGCATTATCCTGTCGAAATATGGCTCATGGCTGACGTGGCATGGGTTAGAACCTAGTGCCATTGAAGACCCAATGAGTAGGGTGAGGTTCCATGTTAAATCTGTCGAAGCCCAAACTTCGTCTCGTTGGTGTGGTGTGGTAGGAGAGGGAACTGCCAGCTCAGGTGTCGTCCTCTTCACTTGACCATGGTTCAAAATAAGGAGGTCCGTCACCAATCGCCTTCTTGCAGCGTTATGGTTAGACGTTTTATAAAAATCTCACTCACTTTTAGAATTGTTCTTAAATTATCCAATTGTTGACAGTACCTGTCTGAATTTTGCTTTTAGTTCGGTTTCAAGAGCTTAAAATGTATTGGTTTTTGAATATTCCGCCATATACACAACATTCTGTTACTCAGGCTCGATTTTGGCTTAGATATGGAGGGATTAGGTTTTACAAGTTCACAAAATATCTTTTTCATTACCATGTTTTATAGGTAATCCTTTTTTTTTTTTCATTCGAATTATCATTAGATCCTTAGGTTCTATTTTGTTCTGTGCAAACAGAGATGCTAATATAAAAACACAATCATTTTCTTTTAACTTATGCTGCCCCTGTCTTGAACATTTCCACAAGAATTCTTTTTTTTTTCATGATGCGGCTACGGATTGGTATTTTTACCTTTGTAGACCCAGTACATTCCCCAGGAGCTGGTATACCTTTTTAGTGCGGCACCCTATAGGCTATACTAATTTCCGTAAATAATTTTGACGACCAGTTTCCTGCTCAGGGGAGTGACACCTGAGTTCTGACGATGCGAACTTCTTCTAGTAATTTAATTTTGTCGAGAGCACCTAAGCCAAACAGGCACTCAAATGATATTTTGTATGCCACATAATCATATGACATGGACGCTGTCGATTTCCTCAATTCTAGTTCCTGAATATAGTACAAAATATTTTGCTGATCTGAATCAAGCCTTTCCAAACCTGATATTTCTAACCACACCGGATTGAAATTTCGGTATATCTAATATTTTTTAATATTAGCATAACAAACTTTATGGGTTTTTATAGTGAATTGTATTAAAGTTTGCGTTTTCTGTGAATTTCATTCATGTTTATAATAAGAATAAATGTTCTCGATTTTTAAATTTTTAAAAAATACTTTTTGATTTTCGCATTTTTGATATGTTATCTCTATAAATGTTCCCTGACTGTTGAAATAAAAATAAACTCAGGTAAAAAATAATCAAGAAATTTTACAAAACTGCATAACTTTGCTTCTTGAGATAAAATTAATTTTAAATAAACATGAAATATAATGTTTTAAACTATTTTAAGTAAATAAGGTCAATAAATAAAATTTGATCACACGCAGAAGTGAAGTGTATGAAAATTAAGGTCCAAATTTATCTCCTATATTATTTAAATTGCTTGTATTTGCAGAGACCCAGGAACCTTCAAAATTTACAAAATTAACATTTAATTATACAGCTAAAATATTTTTAAAAAAATGTTTAGAACGTAATATTTTAAGTAAAATATTTTTGAAGCATCTAGTTTTACAAATAATCAAATATTTTCATAATCATGTAAAACATATTTAGAAAGTAGCCATAAAAAATACAGGCTATCAGTTTGACAATGCTAAGAAAATATAATATTTGGGAAGTATTGTTAATAAACGAGTTTGGACCAACATTTTACTGTTAGAGGCATTGCATGAATATAAGCAAAAAATATATTGTAATAAAATAGAGTATAGAGATTTCCGAAAAGCCTATATTCTTTCATTTTGTTAACCTTCTTTATTTTCATTACTGACTTAAATTCAGAACCCTCCTCTAGGAATAGCAGCACAAATGGAACAACATATCATTTCCATATATCCGTAGTTTCAATTTTTTTAATGTTATATTCCGTTTTTATAAGACATAGAGTTTATTTTCAAAATAAAATAAATGTTACTTCTGTTTTAAAAGTCAGAACAGATGTAGAAATGATTGAATATAGATCGTCCCTTTTCTTACTTATTTTAATCTGATTCTGAGATAGAGAATAAAAGCAATATAAATACACTTTCAAATTTATTAGTTTCTTCATTCTGTGAAGATATATCTTTTATTTTATTTATAGCACTTTTTTTAACCTAGGAGGCTGATCAAATCTCAATGCATTTTAAATTTAGATTTTATTAAAAATTATGAATTTGTTTTTGTATATTTCAGTTGTCTATTAGTTATCTCAAAGCTTTGATAGAATTTCAGCGCTCATTCCAGTAAGAATCTTTTTAATACTACTTATACAGTCACCAATAGTCGTGTACATTTTATTACACCAATAGTCAATTACATTAAATACTGCTTGTGTGAGAGTTCTAAAATGTTTTATCAAAAAAAGGCGTACCCCATAGGCATTATCAAATGACGTAAACTAGAACAGACAATTTCATAAGTTGTTGCTGAGATCTCCATGTTACTGCGATTATCATATAAAACTTAAAATTTGAATGATATAATGACATGGAAAATACTGCAGAGGGATTATTACAGCAGTACATAAAACCTTAGACAGCAACTCCAACGCAACGATTATGATAATTTATTAGCTCCTGCTCAGAAGTATCTTGCAGAATAAGAGTAAAAAATGCTTTTTCGGGGTGAAATATAGGCTAAAATGTGATTCATTTCAAATATACAGGACTATTGTAATTACTTTTACATATTGTAAATTCCTTTCTCAACGTAGTCACCCCTAATAATTACACATTTGTCCAATCGTTCTATCCATTTCTTCATTCCATTCATGTGGAAAGATTCTGCTTAGCTGCATTGTCGTGATGCAAAAGAAAGACGCTTCTTTCCGTTTGATTCTGCAGATGTGTTGCTTGAGTGATCGCAATGCTGTACAGTACCTCTATGGGAATTCACCGTCAATCCTATAATCAGAAATTCCGTGTAGAGCGCACCACTTGCATCCCAAAAGATGGTGAGCCTGAATTTTGTTGCTGACATTACAGTTTTGAAATTCTTGACTCTCGGAGAATCAGGATGACGATATTCCATGGATTGCCTCTTGTTTCCTGGGTCATAGGGATAAATCCAGGTTGCCAAGGTTCAGACAGGCGTGTGCAAATGGATACACAGTCAATTAGAATCATTTTTCGGGGACGGAATGAAGAAATGGATAGAGCTGAATGTGTAGTGTTTGTTGCTACTATGTTGAGAAATGAATTTACAATATGTAAGAGTAATAAATTTCCTTCATTCTGATACCTTTGCTGTTATTTTACCTTGTCGGAAACTTTTTTTATACTGTTGGAAACTTTATTTATCAGTCACCTCTAGTATTTATTGCAATCTGTTCCAAATTAAATATTATAAAGTAAAAGTAATATAATACTTATCATACATCTTAAAAGTAACAAATAGAAAATTTAATACTTATCTCGATAATTTGTACGGTTTATAATTAAAGTCGTATTGTATTTTTAGCATCAAAAAGTACATTACTACTGCAGTCAATACATTCTTATATTGTGTGAAGGGAAGGAGATGAAAATTATGATTGAAAATTGAAACCAAACATTGAAAGTTTAAGAAGCACTGTCATAATGGGAAGATTGTTTGTCAGGGAGAACCACTAGACATCCATCAATTGGAAAGATAACTGTTGGACATCGCTTCACTGACGAAAAGGTCATTAGTCGAAGTTTTCTGGCTCGTTAACTGCATTCAATTCCATTTCACAATGGACAATGAGGCTATTGGAAATGACAAACTTATCTTATCGCTGTACTGAATTTGATTTAATTAAAGGAAATGTATCGTAGACTGTTGTGACTTGTTACATGTGTTTTTCTCTCTCTCGGCCGTATATAATACTATGTAGATAAAGCAAATGGAACTTCAAGAGAATGGAATTCACATTGAAGATAGCCGATGCCAAAGATCAATATTTAGTGATGTGCTGAATATAGAGTGATTTTTATTTCCTACTTGTAATTTGTTTCTCATCTTTTCTCTCCTTCCTTTTATTTACATTAGGGAAAATATTTTCTAGATGCTGTTTTGCAGTTTTTTGTCTTTCGTAATTCCGCTATTAGGTATCTTGTCATTTCTATTTTAAAATCTATTTACGGATCATTCTAAGTATATTGATAGTTTTTATACATAAAAACCCAGTATTCTTAAATATTATTTTTTTATAAGTTGTCGATAAATTTGAGACCCTTTTGGATGTGTGAATAAAGTTTTAAAACAGAGTTTTAAACACAGAATTTTAAATATTTATTTTAGACTCTTCAAATTTCCTGAGATGAGATGTTATCATAGTTCAAGACTTTACCTACCTCATTAAAATGTACACAAGTTATTATTACTGCTGTTGTTATTTGAGCATACATTTTTGAGAAATGTCCCTTTTATTGTAGATAAAGCAGATTTCATCATAGTTTGAATGATTTTTAGTTTTTTTTTCATGCTTTTATCTTTATATGATCGTGTTGGCAAAGTGGTTGGTCTCACGAGCTCGTGTCTGGCGCGTCATGAGTTCGATAATCAGTGCCACTAAAGACCTACCGGCCAGAGAGACTGATGCGCATTAAATCTGTAGTCATAGAAAGTGTTCATGTTGGTGTAGTATGTGGTACCTTGGAGTGTTTATATCAGCTCAGGTGTCGTCCTCGTCACTTGTCCTTGAAACAAAATGAAGAAATCCGTCACCAATAGCTCTGGTGTTGCTTTATAGTGCAACATTAAAAAACACTTATTTTATTGCTAGAAATAAAGTACAGCAGAACGTCGTTTATCCGAACTTTTATTATCCGGAGTGTCAAATATCCGGACCAGTTTTTTTTTGTCAACTAGATGTACTCTGTATGAATACATTTTTGAACAGTGCGGGAACTTGCTCGAAAGACAGAACCTGAAAAAATTATGGAATAAGCTGTGACCAGATTTAGAAGACGAAAAAGAATTCAATGACAACCAAAGGGAGGAGATTACAGTCTTTGTCCAATCGATCCGAAGATTTCAAGAATGTGTTGAAGAAAATGTAAGAACCAGGTTGCCATGCAATGCAGAAGACTGGGGATTTGAAATGCTAAATGATAATGAGATCGTGACTTCCGTACAAAAAGAATCCGACCCTGATGACGATGAAACGGATGAAGACGAGGACAACAACAACGAAAGTAGCAAGGGTCTATCAAATGCTGACCCGTTTCCTGCGTTAGAGACAGCTATGGAGTGGTACGAAAAACCTACTCAACTACTGCTGCTCAAGAAAGTCAGAAACCTTGCGGCAAAAAAAGGTGTACAATGGTACAGGGAAAAAAAGTGATTATTTTTCACAAAAAAGTAAAATTGTGACATTTTGCATTTATCTTGCTTTTCCTTCACGTATGTTTCCCGCATGTGATGATTTTCAATGTTCGTATAGTGTCCGGTTTCATATACAGCATAGGTCGTGTTCGGTTTTCAATTATCCGAACAATCGCGTATTCGAACGGTGTCCGACCCCAATTGATTCGGATAAACTACGCTCTACTGTATTAGATTTATTTTCATTTTTTAAAAATATAATCTTAAAAGGATACAAAATAATTAATCGATTAGTATTTAAAATAACCCTTTTTCCCATAATTATATTTGTAATACATTTTAAATATCAATTCCCTATTTTTGGTACTTTTCAGATTATTACAAAACCAATAAACACAGCATTCGAAGTTTTGTCGTGGGCTCACGAAACATATAAACGAGAGAGCAAAAGCTGTACACACATGCATTAAAAAGAATTTTTCACTGCTCCTAAATAATACTTCCATCGCTGTTTCAGATTTCCGGCGAGTTCTTTATTTAGAAATAGCTGCCAACTAAAACATGCCCAGAAAGATGTTCCGAGATCGATTTGTGTAATTAAACGCGAATCTTTTTAAGCGGTTGTGGTTAAAAAGGAAAAGGGCATGTAATGAGAACAGACATTTAGAGAGATGTTTCCACAACAACATTCCGCCTCAAACGGAGACCATAAAACCCCTTTCAGAGAAGTGTTTCCCAATGCGAGATGCACTTGTGCATGTGATATTTAAAGAAATGAGACGTTGTTTGGGGAATCCTCACAGCTGCAAATGGATAAGAAAGTATCGTCTGAATCGGTTAAGCAATCAACTCGATGGATTTTCTGTAATGTTTCTATTTCTGCTGTCGCGTCGCTGTTTCGTCGCCAAAATGATTTATGGCATCAAAATGCTCCGATGGGTACTTGGAGAATGTTTTAGATTTTCAACAGTGTTAAATAGATTTTACTTTAATTGTACTTTACCATGGAATAGAACGTGTCTCCATTTATGTATCTGTCATGTGTATTATTGCAATATCTGAGGCACTACAGTACGGAAATTTGTGGCCTTCAAAATTTTAGTTAAATCGTAGATTCAATTGATTAATTAATGCTGAATGTTTCTTGTAAATAAAAGGAGAGGTATTAGTAAAGATACTGGTCCTTGTAATTTTAAATCACCGGAAAGTGATGATGAACCACCTAAGCTGACTCCTTACGCGTTAAAATGCTACACAATACTAATTAGATGGAAATGATCTCAACAAATTTAGTATTTATCTGCTTCATTAAGTGACTGATCTTCAAAGACCTCTAAACTGGAGCAATAGGCTCATTTAAAGCATAATCTGCGAACACGTAATCTGCCACTCATACTTCCGAACTTCCGCATGCCGCTAACGTGTGGACAGTATAAAGGTGTGGAAATTGTTTCTTATGAATTATATTCACGAACTCCTAGCTGGCTTTGTAGAGTCATAGATTCCAGTCCAGACGCCAATGAAGAACTATCGTGATGTGGGACTTATGCACGTTAAATCTATTATGGCTGGAAGTACTCCCGTTGCTGTGGTGGGAAAGTTTTGTGAGGTGGATATCCCCTTAAGACCCAAACCGCATAATTGTGCGGGTTAGATATTCTTATACTTTTTTGCTTCTGGAATAGTCATATGAAAGAAAATCGCGAATCACAAACGATTAAGAAGGTTTGCAGAAAGTGTAAAGTGTTTCTGTGTATCAACAGACGATGGTTGTGGTCCATGGTTTACTTTTAGCTGGCAAACGTAGCTTTGTTTTCAAGTACCCCGAAGAGACGTTTTCTCTTTATCTGTCGTAAAAAGGTAATTATCAATAAATTTCTAATATCTTAGATACAATTTTTTGTGTTCATGTTTAAACAATTGTAAAATGGAAAAGTTAGTAACTATATTAAAATGCTGCTTGCATGACTCGGGATTTCGTTACCCGCACGATCGTGAGGGTTGTGCGTTACTTGAGTCACTGCAGCTGTAAAGTTAAGTAATTACCATGCGAAGTTTCTTTTGTGTGTTTCAATAATTTTGATAAAAGCCTAGATAAAAAGGAAATATATAGTTATATAATTAATACCAAACTTTCTTGGGGTTGCCGTGGATGAGTCCCTTTTTTTCTTTCTCTTTTCTGCAATTAATTTTCTGTTTCATACATTTGTTGAGAAGTACGACATTCTTTCCTCTTCACAGATATCTGTATTCATAACTCTTCCCCCCCCAAAAAAAAACTGGGTTTTCCGGTGTGAGTTACTATGGTATGAATTAAATATATATAAATATTTTCTTAAGTAATAAAATTTTCTGATACATTTTACTATTTTTCATGGAATACTATGCTAACTTATGACCAAAAACTTTTCCATGTGCCTAAAAAGAAGAATTCTCACAGAAGAAGAAATTATGCAATTGATGAATAAATCATATTGAACTTATATCAGAGCATAGTGATCTCTCGGATCATAACAATGCTGCGAACAAAACATATGAATCGCGTTTACTGGAAGGAGAATCAAGATCAGATGAGAGTGATGAAGAAAAACATGGGAATATTTTAAATGGAAGGACAACTTTGGATCATTATTTACGATAAAAGTCTCTTGAACACATTCATTACATTGATTTAACAGTTTAAAATTCTTGGTTTCTGTGCAAACAAGATGCAATATCTAACACAATTCCTCCAAATATCAAAATGGACTGTTTAAAATTTTTAAGTTAGAGATAGTTGAAGCGTGTTATCAGTCTCTCCATATACTAGCAAACGTATTTTAACTGATTATGAAGATAGCAGTGTGTTGTAATTCCACTCGCAAAAAGATCGAAGCATCGTAATCCACCTGCTATACATGTCATGGCTTTTATCCGGGCCATTCCAAGATAAAAAGCTTGATATGCATAGCCATTTGGATGTGTTGATGACATTTCAAGGCCTCGCAAGTGCAGTTTGAAAACTACGAAAGCAGTTCGGAAACACGTTGTGAAAAATGCAATGGTTTTTTATACTTGTTAAAAACAAAAGATTTTTACAGTAAATAAATAATGAATTAATGAAAGAGTTAATAATACACAATAATTTCATCATTTGTAACAATTATAGTTAAATTAAGATTATTCATTCTATCAACTTGGAGCTAAAAAAATATAACTTGTAAAATTTCATAGGTGACCTGTTTCACAGATAACGCCCAACCCACACGATCGCGCGGGTGTCGTCTACGTTCCAGGGGGAGGGGAGCGGGAATTTTTTTAATGATTTTTCCTAGAGTCGTTGTTGTCAATATATTATTAATATAAAGAAGAATATAATATTTAAAGATAAAAATAATTCGGGACTTAAAGGGATATAAGTTCATGTGTAATTCTCGTTTTTTGATCGATGCTCAAAATGTCCGAGGTCAGGTACCCATTGCTTTTGATTGCTTCGTTAATAAAAAGTCAGAATTAAACGAAATTGAGTCCCTAAAGATGTAGCACATGTTGTAACACAGCCTTTATCATAAATTAAAAACTATCCTTTAACTTTAAATTAAAATTTGAAAGTGAAAAGTATATATGCGTAGTTTTTCATTTTAATGTATAATATGTTAATAATATACAATTGTTTAACATATAAGGTTAATCCATTTAGCATGTTATATATTATATGAATGGTACTGGAGATGGACGTGATACTTTTTAGATCTTCCCTTTAACGAGCAAGAAGCCTATAACTGACACCCTACTCTACCGACTGCCACAATGCACCAATGTGAGGATTTTGAGCAACGACTGATATTATATGCACTTCAGTTTCTCTACAAACATGATTTATGATTCAGATTTGAAACTGTGACCCCCACACACACAAGAAATGCAGCCGAGCCTACGGACTCACTGTCAAAATACCTCGCTACCCACCACTTCTTTGAAGATTCGTATTCTCGCTCCATCGAACACCATTCCATGAGATAATTGGGAGCATAGTGAGAGTAAAATGTTCTAAAACCAACTACTATGCCAAGTACTAAATGAATGGATCTATCACCAACAGTCCTTTAATAACACGAAGCAAAATGACGATAAAAAAGAATCCCTTGCTTTAATATTACATTAAGCAATTATATTTAGGAAAATTTACAATTTTTAGAATATTTTTACAATTATATTCAAATTATAAGCACAATTTTGTATAATGTAAGTACTATAAAGTAGGGGGAAATATTTCTTGTTAAAAACGTTTATTAGAATTGTGAGCTTAGTTGTAATTTAATGATAATTGATTTAAATGATATTATTCTCTGGTTTGGGTTTCGTGGATTTATGTTAAGGTATAAACATAATTCAGTATAAAAGAGTTCGCCAAGAGGGATGTAATTTGTTGACGAAAAGTGTCCTTATAATTATAAACAGCAGTAAAACTCGTACAAATATTTCCAAAAAATCCTCATACCTTCTACAGTACTCATATATAACTCTCATCATCTAAAAATACAGCCAAGTAACGATAAAAACTATCCACAAGCAATCACTCGGTCGTAGGGAGACACACCGAATTAAACACTTCAGCAGGTGGTAGAATAATTCAGTTTCAGGAAGCGACCACTATTTAATGTTTACGTGGCTACTTTCCACTGCTTTCTCAAACTATTCTTTTGCGTCATTGGTCATGACGTCATAGACTTCTCCAGAAGTTTCGAAAAGTATCCATACGGTCCCAAATTCTACAAAAATGATAAAAACCTTAATGTTCCAATATTTCATCAAATTCTCATTGAAACACTATTATAATTTAAGAGAAGGTATTGTTCATGAATATTACAGTTTTTATCATAAAGTAAATGCAAAAGAAAACATTTCTAACATGCAGATTTACATTGCTTACCCTATTGTAAGATTAAAATAATCATTAATTACACAAAAAATAATAATACTTTTATTTATTTTTATACGTGTATTAAAATGACTAAAATAATGATACAGAAAGAACAAATACTAAATAAATACGTCTCTAAATTTATAAAATATTTGCTAGGGGAATCAGTAATTGAAAGGAGTTACCAGAAAACAACACTGCACTTTTGAGGAAAAAAAATTCTTATGTATGATCAGTAACAAAAATTATTGTACAGCTGGAAATTTAAACATAATATTTTGACTTCATTATTATGGAATGTAAGTAGGATGAAGATTGTGAAGTAATTTGATTGTTCCAAAAACGAAGTTCTCTCTTCATCTTATAGATTCAAAATAAAAGATGCCTGCATCATGCAAAATTAGGAGCCTCTCGTATTTCATGAAAAATCTAATTACAGTAATTCTCTCTCTCATGTATCTGTTAGTTCAAGAAAGTACACATATATTACACTCCATCTTATTTTTTGAGCATTTTATCCCTGATTATAAGGAAATTTCTGCGTAAATAATTATTCAAAATGCTTAATCGATCATCAATCTTCATCAAACGTCATCATTGATTTGTTATTATTCATTTTTATTCTCTTTGTTACATGTTTTATAATAATCGCTTCATACAACAGAATTACGAAACTTCAAAATATGAAAAACTAGCAACGTGGTACATTTATAAAAAATACTTCACTAATTTATCAAATGGGGTCTAGTTATTTTTTTCCTTTCTAAGATTTTATGTGTGTTTTTAATCAGGAAAATATATTTCTTAGATTAAAATGCGCAGATGCACTTCTTGTTTGCCAAATGAATGCATGTGAAAGTGTGTGTTGTTGAATAGTACTTAGATTAAAACCATTTCGTTTATACTGCTCAAAAACAACCAATTAAAAAAATATTAAGTAAATTCCTAATTAGGTCAACAAAGAAACTTTTTATTTTATTTACTTTATATTAATTAATTGCAACTAATATAAATATGTATATACATTTGACAGAATCACAATATTAAGGGACAAAACACCTTTTTAAATAATATTAAAAACTGTTTAATCATATTAAATTTGTAACTACATTTTTTTTAAAAAAGTTGAAAAAATAGGTAAGAAGTGTGATCTTTTAACCAGTGTAAAAATAATGCTGAGATCTAACTAGTATATGTAATTATTTAAGTTAAGTTAAATCTTCATCGCAAATTTAACAAAACTGCTTTATCCAATATTGCTGCCATCTAGAGGAGTATATCTCTTAAACCATAATTAATTCATTAAATTAAATTATAATGAACCAATATTTGAAAAAAACTATATTAACATCAAATGTCATCCACTAAAAGTTCAAAATATGTATTTGAACTTGAGTTTATGAATAAAAAGTATTTTATTAGCGATTGAAAATTTTAACAAGTTATATATATATATAAATATACATATGGAGGGTGTGAACTAAAAGTAGGATTTGATGAAAATGTTCCCAAGAAGCAAAAGTTTGCACAGCAGCGTAGTGATTTGATCATATTGGTTGAAAACACGTGCTTGTATTTATTATGTGACTACGACCCCCTCTTCTATCTACCACACCACACCAATGGGAAAACTTCGGAGCATTCGACAGATTAAACATGCATCTCTCCTAGACGTCGGGTCTTCAGCGGTACTGGGCTCTAACTCGTGACAAGCTGGCCATAAGTGCGTTACATTGACCAATAGGCTACCACGCCCCCCCCACCGTTGGAGAACCGTTTCTTTAAGACAATAAACATGAGGTCGCAACTATTCTAAGTGTTGCAATTAAGGGCGAGTTATATTAAAGTCTAACTATAAAGCCACACAAGGGCTATTAGCAAAGGACCTAGTACATTTGAAACTCAGTCAAGTAACGAGAACGACACCTGAGCCAGCCCCCCTTTCCTAACTACTAACCAACGAGAGGACATTGAGCCTCGCCATATTTACCGTGTATTATCCCCTCTACACGGCTGATCTTAAGCGCCCTCAGGACTCGAATTCGTGAGGCTCTGGCCAAGAGTTTAGGATTTTAACCCCTGGGATACTATAATAAAAAACAGTTGATGGATTCTACAAAAATACACTGCTCAAAACAATTAGGGGAGCACATGATTTTAACAAAAGTAAGCAAAGATGTATACCAATAAGTAACATAAAATGAATCATCCATAATGTAAAGCCTACCAGGAAACGGAAGAAGAAAACTTTATATGCAAATCAAAGTTCAGGACGTCAAAAACCAGAAAAATGAGATAAGGGCAGAAATCGGGATGTTGCAGAAACGTCTGTTTTATTGCCGTAACTGTGAAATTCGATTGCGCAGTATTTTTTTTTTGAGACCAGTTTACTTGAGAATGTCTCAACAACGTGATTTACTGGAATCCATGGCATGGCGTGTTATAGGCAGACTGGAATCCAGGCAAACACAACGTAGTGTCGCGGACGCTGTTGGAGTCGCCAGAAGTGTTGTTGCAAGGCTGTGGAATCAATTCCAAGAAACAGGTAATGTTAGACGTCGACCAGGGGCAGGTTGGCCACGCGCCACTACATCAACTGATGACCGGTATATACAGTTAACAGCCCGTCGAAACAGAACAGAGAATGCTACGCAGCTGCAAAAACAGTTGCTCTTGGCAACAGGACAAAGGGTGTTCAGCCAAACAGCACGTAATCGGCTTCATGAGGGAGAGCTCTATGCACGTAGGCCAATGGTCTGCATTCCGTTGACCCCACGCCACCGTGCGGCCCGAAGAAGATGGGCTGCTGAACATCGAGATTGGGAGCAACATGATTGGAGCCAAGTGCTGTTTACAGACGAGTCCCGATTCAGTCTAGAGTGTGACACCCGACGTGTTCTTGTATGGAGGGAGCGGGGCACTCGAATTAACCCCGCCTTCGTTCGTGAAAGGTCACAATACAGAAGAGCTGGTTGGATGGTATGGGGTGGAATCAGCATAGGTGGACGTACGGACCTGCATATCATTCGGAATGGCACTTTGACGGGCCGAAGGTATGCAGACGAGATACTTCGACCTCATGTCATCCCTTACGCTGGAGCCATTGGAGATTCCTTTGCATCCTCATCGCATCCATGGCAAACAGGTGTGCAGCAGTCTCAGCTGTTCGAGAAGACCACACGCCCTATTAAAACTCATGCATCATGTCTAAACAGTACCTTATTTTTATCGTTTACATGTAACCAAATTGTTGTCCTAAATCATCTTTTCATGTTTTTTCCTTACTTTCAAAGAATTAAAGCTTAAGTCCAAATTTTTTTGTGCCTTATTTCTGTATTGCGCATTGATTTGCGTGTACTATGCATTGTATGCCAATACGTCGCTGTCTCACACGGTTTTCTTCACTTTTTTGCTTGCTCCCCTAATTGTTTTGAGCAGTGTAGAATGCCGAATTCTTCTCTGTTAATTAAACAAAAACATCGATCGAGAAACAATCGAATACAAATATTCTTTAGAAGTTTTGATTTAATTTATACAGATTGATTGATTGATTTAATATTAACGTCGCACTGTTCAGCTACACGAGGGCTTTTGGCGACGGACCACGTAATTTTGAACCATGGTCAAGTGACGTGGACGACACCTGAGCTGGCACCCCTCTCCTAACTACCACACCACACCAACGGGAGGACGTTTCAGCTCTCGACAGATTTAACGTGCATCGCTGCCCTACACGGCGGGTCTTTAGAGGTATTGGGATTGAACTCGTGACCAGGCAAGCCACGATCCTATACCTATACCACTCGGCTACCGCGGCCACTAATTTATACAGAATCGAATAATACATTCGAAAGAGGTTTTCCATTCAAACCTTGCAGATAAATCAAATATGCAAAACACAACTCTGAGCATTTCGAATTTTTATTTCGAAGATGATCCCTTTTTTTCATTCGAATAATCTTCAAAAGCGAAAATGATTTCGTGATCCGAATTTTAAATGTGAATCAAAAACATATCCGATTCTTTGGCTAGAAAAGTCGAAACTTTGTATTAAAAAACAGCCACGGTACTTTTAAAATGCGCGTCCAGGGCTTAATTTTTTTTTTTATCAAAAAAAAAAAAATGTCTCTCGTAAAACCGACGACTGACGCTCCCCATTCATTATCGAGGGTAATGAAGCACAAGTAATCGAAACGGAAAACGCGCTGCAGTAATGAAGAAAATATTTGAGTTTGAGGCAAATTGCCTGAAGCCTGAGTTATTCAGGATGGATGCTGCCAAAGCCAAATATATTGTTGCTAATGGTACAGCTCCGAAATCGAGGTCCGGCATCATTAAAGTTTCCAACACATCTATATATGGAACACTTAAGCGTTTGTGTGAACACACATTAGTTAACAGCTGTTAAATATTAATTGTAAATTCTGCAGCACAAATACACGTTTTGAACTTGACTTAATCAATGCCTAAGTATAGGGAAATAGGACGAGCTCTTCAAATGCAAATATAATGAAAATCCCTGAACACGAAATTGAAGGGACAGAAATAGTTTTTCGTTTTAAAGGACACTGCAAAAAAAACAAACACATGTAAACAAAATTCAGTTTTTATTAGAATTTGTTTTATTTACATAGATATATAGATATGTATATATGCATACATTTAATAAAAATAAATGAAACAAAAAGATTCGCCGAAACCTAAAGAAATTTAATACATTTTCATTTTTTTAAATCAAAACATTTATTGAACTTTTGGAAAATAATCTAAAATTTCCCTTTGCATTGTTTTTTGCATCAAACTGTCAGCACATTGTTTGATATCGTCCATTTTGTTATTCATCTCACCATTGGAATGTGTGTCTAAATAACTGAGCATACTTTTCATGATGTTCCTCATTGTGGATGACGTGGGAACAGGAGCTGTATTATTCATTTCATTTTCGTCTACAGAATCTGCATCAGTGATATTTTTTAGCCTTGTACAAACTTCAAAATATCTTTGTCTGCTGTAATTGGGGCTGTATACACATTATGATTATCTACTTTAATGAATTATTCTGATAATACAATACAAGTCCAATACGGCTGGTGTTTTCCGTATTTTATTCCTTCCTAGATGGGAGTTTTTTTTTGTGTTAAGCGAGTTTCGTTTCATGTTAATAGAAAATTAATGCATAAAAATACAAAGTAGCTTGTCAGGACCGTGGTATTATTTTTTTTAATCGGCATTTCGTCTTAAGCGTTTTTCCGTTAAGCGAATTTCACTTCATACATTTTAGTAGGCCTACCATTTGTGTTCTGGCTCTCCCAAATTAGTATTGGTTGTATTTAATTGTTCTAGTTTACATTCGCTTTCTTTCGACGCGGCACGATTCATAAGAAAAATTCTTTGATTTAATGATTTTTACAATTTTTTTTGGTGCTCATTAGCCTAGTGGTTATGGCAATACACTCGTGCCAGCATGTTGTGGGTTCAAGTCCTGATGCCACTGAAAATATGCCATGCAGAGAGAGAGACAGAGAGGTGACTGATTTAGGTTATATCTATCGAACACAAACTCCTACCATTGACTGGGTTTGGTAATGTGGAGAGAAGGGTGCCGACTAAGGTGTCATTCCCCACACTTAAGCATGACTCAAAATGACGAGGTCCATCAATTTAATGTTTGCTTACGTGTAAAATGTAAACAATTATTTTTCTCAATAAAAATTGAACGCGGGGGGTTGTATCCTGGAGGATCGTTTTGTAGCTCTAAATCTCTTTCGGGTGAGCTCGGTTCCCTCGGACATTAAGCCAATAGCCCTCATGATGTTGCTATATAGTGTAATATTAATATTGAAGTAATTCTAATTTCACAAATTTTTCGTTGCCTTCTATGTATCAGTACACTCATGGACAAAATAATTAGCGCACCAAGAAATAATTGAGGGATCGTATCGAATCTTGGCATGAAAATACATGACATGAAGATATGCAAATAATTGGAAATGCAGCGGGACTGCGCATTACGTATAGCCGGCAGAGGGCTTTGAACGTCATTCTCTATAGAGTATAAAACAGGTAACCAAAGCTTGTTTGAGTGTGCTGAATTGTTTACATGAGCTGAGATGGACATGCCAATACACCGGTTTCAAAAACAATATGAGCGACTGTGGCAGTTTGAGAAGGGAAGAATCATCGGCATGATGGAAGCTGGGGGTCAACTAGGCGAGTAGCTCGTTAGTTAGGCCGCTCAGATTGTGCTGTTAGAAGGTGTTTAGGACCAGTGTATCCAAGAGTTGTGCTGTTAGAAGGTGTTTAGGACCAGTGTATCCAAGAGATGTCATTTACACGAAGACGACGCTCAGGACTCCCTCGCCAGACTAGTAGTCGAGAAGACCACTGCATCATAAGAAATGCATGTGTACAACCAACTGCTTCATCGGCCGCCATCCAGGTACATGTTAACACCTTCACTAGGCGCCCCTGTGTCTTTTCGAACCATACGAATGTGCCTGGCTGTAGGACACTTGGGATCGCGGTGCCATTACGTGTGCTGCCCTTGACGCCCACCCACCGACGCCTTCGTTTGGAGTGGTGCTGTGCACGAGGAAACTGGACTGCAGCGGAATGGAACCAGGTTGTCTAAGCCAGTGATCCGCAATCCCCGGTCCATGGATCAAATGGTGCCGGGCCGCCTAAAGAACATTAAACTATTGCCAATTTATTTAAAGTGGTGCATTTCTCTGGGATTTGCGCAACTTTCCACGAAAACCACTTGATATTCCAGGTTAAATCCCTTTTATTCTTTGGTGTAACTATATTTTATTCTGAAGGTGTAACTATATTTTATTCATATTTAAACGTAACTAAATTTAATTTCTTAAATCACAAAAGAATCTAAAATATAAACATTCAACGTGTCCCACCCTCAACGGGCCGCGGTAAAATTATCAAATTTTGACCGGTCCGCAGTGTTAAAAAGGGTTGCGGAGCACTCGTCTAAGCGACAAACCAGATTCAATCTCGGCAGTGATGACAATCGTGTTCTTGTGTGGAGACTCCGTGGTGAACTCCTCAATCCTGTCTTTGTTTTACTGAGACACACCGCTCCTACAGCTGGTGTGGTGGTATGGGGTGCCATTTCCTACAATAGACGGTCCCCCCCTAGTATTGATCCGTGGCACCATAACAGCCATGCGGTATGTCCATGGCATCCTGCAACCACTTATGTTGCCACTCATGCAGCAGCTTCCAAGAGTCTTTTTCTTAGTTTTTGAAAGAGCTGTTTCTTTCAGTCATCTTTTCTCAACAAGACAATGCTCGGCCTCACATGGCAAGGGTGTCACAAGACTGTCTCCGCACTGTTCTAGGCCTGTCCGAGCATATCTGGGATCATTTGAAACGGCGAGTGGGGCGTTCCACGAGTTTGAATGAACTAGAGGTAAGGTTACAGCAAATATGGAACGAAATGTCGCAAGACATCATACAGAGCTTGTATCTCTCAATGCCCGACCCAATCGCATCGTGCATTCGTGCTTGAGGGCGTTTAACAGGGTATTCAATTTTCCTTTTTTTCTGCGAAATAAGGGATCCTTTTATTTTGATTTTGTAATCATTTACTTATATCAAAGTAGTCATTACGTATGTAAAATTTCGTTTCATTTTGACGACTCCTTATTGGTGCGCTAATTTCTTTGTCCATGAGTGTAAATGATTTTGCATATTGAATTGTACTGTGTCGCGCTATGACTAGTTTATTTCAAGAATTCCTTTCTTAGGCAGTATACAATCCAATCTTTTGTCGTAACACTTTTACTGTAAGTAAAAAAAATGTGATTATTTATGTAAATGCTAAAGGCAACTATGGTCGTAATCTTTGTTTGCTTAATCCTATCTTAATTTGGCTACTGAAGACCAGCCGTGTAGAGGATATCGATGCGCGTTACATTTGTCTAGGCTTAATGTACTTCCGTCGGTATGTTAGTTGATATTTTTAACGTTGCTTTTTGAAACTGTACAAGGACTGTTGACGAAGAACATCGTAATGTTGACCTTCTGTCAAGTGATGAGAATAACAGTTGAGCGGTCCGCTTCGCCAAATTTCCACATAACGCTGGATCAACCCATCTACACAGCTAGGCTTCAGTAGCTCTACGACTCAGACGCACAACTTGACAACGCCAGTCATGAGTTCGGGACCAAGACCACTTGGCTGTCATTGCCTCCCACTCAGAATATCTGATAATGAATAATCTCATTTCATATATAACAATTTTTTTTTTTATAAAAAGTCAAAACTTTTCTTTTTTTGTGAAGTATCTTAATCGGTATAGTATATACAGTTGAACCTGTTCTTGTGCGGTAGATAGGGACCGCACAAAAAAAATATTCACAAATTTCCTAAATTTTTACATAAAACAAACTAATTCGTGGAAATACTACAATTTTTTTAAGCGGTGGATAGGGACCGCATAAAAAAAAGTCGCATTTATAAAATATGTCTATTATTTACGAAATTTATGTAAGAATACTTCCATTACAAAATAAATGTTTAAATATTACACATGGAAATTTAGTTTCTCATTGTATACACGAATAGTTTCTTATTGTATATACGAATAAATTTTCAAAATGCACATGCATAATTCATTGCTACTCATCGTAATCCAAAGTCCTGTAATGAATAAGTTCAAAATCGCTTTCGTCACTTGAAGGTACAATTTCAATTGATTCATTTTTTGGCAACATAAAGTAAGAAATAAATTTTTGTGATGAAGGTCGGGTGGTCAGTTGCTTGTAAATGTCACGATAACCAGATATACATGATTGAAGCCATTTTTGGAATGCTATTCTCCTTCTTTAACTGATGTATTTTAAGAAGATGCTTTTCCAATTTGTTGGAGAGCTAAATCCTGCATATTTTTATCCGCTCTCAAAGAATCCGGGTCTTCTTATCAGTCTTCATAATCTATCAAATTATTGATAATGTCACTGTCACCAAAAGTTTCGTCTTCAATCAAGCGCGGGCTGCAACAGCGTTAAAAGAAAGCAACTGAATGCGCATTGACGGGAAACTGTTTATAACAAATGAACAGAGCGTCTTGTAGTGTCTACATTTCAGTGGCGTAACGTACACCCCCGCATCACGGGGGGGACAGGACTCTTGAGGCCCAAGGCCTGACTTACGCTAAATACGTATGTACAAAATTTATAAAATATTAAAGGCAAAACTTGACTTTCAGGGGACGGAATCCTAACATTTTCCGTTACACCACTGGTAAATGGATAGAAAACATTACAGTGGAGCCGAAGCCATTAAGTCCTGTCGTGGGGGAGGGGCAGGCCTGACTTATGCTAAATACGTATTTATCCAATTTATAATACATTAAATGCGAAACCTGACTTTCAAGGGTGAAGGAGATTCTAAGATTCTACGTTACACCACTGGTAAATAGATTTAAAACATTACAGTGTCGCCAAAGCCATTGAAATTCATACACCACATAAAAAATCGTACAAAACAAATCGCATAAAAAAGACCGCACAAAAACAGGTTCTGCTGTATAGAAAATGTCACTAATAATTTTTTTAAACATTAATCTCCATAGATATTCTTTCAATTGTTCTACTGATGAATTAAATTGTTGCACTACATTTTCAATTTAAACACCTCATGCAATATATAAACAGAATATGACACTTAATAACTTAATTTCAAATATTTCCTCTTACTATAAAATAATTTCTTCATTAATGTCTTCTTTAATTTCGAATAATATCTGGCATATATATATATATATATATATATATATATATATATATATATATATATATATCACCTCTCAAATTAGATAATTATTTGCGTTTATGCAGACGAAAACACAATTACTGGTGTTAAAATAAGCTTGAAACTTAATATTATCATTGTAGTTCATTACATGTATTGTGTAAAATACACTTAAATTATATCATTTTCTTAAACATGTCATTAAATATTTAATAAAATTGAGAGACGAAAAATATATATTTTAATGGAATGCTTTGACACAAGAAAATATTTCTTATAAAAAGTTTCGGTGTTTATCATTAAGATTACATGTATGTGTTATAACTGGTATGCATTAAATGAAAAAGGCTAGGCTATTAGATCAGCATGACTAAATTGATGTTAAGGTATCCGACTACCCTAAAATCATGATTTTTTTCAAAAATTGACAAATTTTTTTATGATTTTATTTTATAGATCATCTTATTAGCTTGATAAAATACCAAGCTTTTTAACGTCTTTTCACTAGAACAAAAACTACAAGTGTTTTAATAAAAGATGACATAACTTTACACAAGATGCCAAACTTTTTAAAATGCGTTTTACTCGAAATGTGGTTTTTTCGAAAAACTCAAACGGGGACAGCGATTGCTCAAAAGTTTTGACTATAATTTGCTGAAATTTTTTGTGAATGTTTCGTATAACAGTAGAAGTGTTTTGATCTTCAGATTTATCAATCACTGTTTTATTTCAAAATTTACAGTCCTTTATGTGAATATAATCACTGTTTTTTTAAGCAATTTCATATAGTCACTAAGATAGAGTGCTCTAGTTTTTGTAAAAATTTAAATATCTATTATTCTGAAGGTCATTTCAAACATGAATAACGAAGTAACACATTAAAACTGAAAAATTGAAAATTTGTTCAAAACATATTGTGCAGAGCGGGCCCCGTTTATGTAATTTTTTTGTACATTTTCACCAGTTTTTTCCCATTTTAATAATAATAAACTTTTTTTCGAATTTCAATTTTACGATTTTTTTCCTTAAAATATACTAAATAAACCTAAAAATCACAAAAAAATCCCCATATCTTCATTTTTTCAAAAAAAGTTGTCGCAAGTAGTCGAATACCTTAAATTCACTCTTTTAGGAAGATGTGAACACGGTAGCCGAGTGGTCAAGATATCGGTCGTGGCCGTTTGTCAGGAGTTCGAGCCCAGCACCACTAAAGACCCCCCCGTGTAGGGCAGCAATGCACGTTAAATCTGTCGAGAGCTCAAACGTCCTCCCGTTGGTGCGGTGAGATAGTTAGGAGAGGGGGTACCAGCTCAGGTGTCATCCACGTCACTTGACCATGGTTTAAAATTGCGTGGTCTGTCGTGTAGCTAAACAGTGCGACTTTAAGATTCCCTCAATTCCCCATGG
Organism: Trichonephila clavipes; assembly: GCA_019973935.1. NCBI lineage: Eukaryota > Metazoa > Arthropoda > Arachnida > Araneae > Nephilidae > Trichonephila > Trichonephila clavipes. Next base: position 1,059,545 of record BMAU01017951.1, on the reverse strand, counting down.
GAAGATGACTTGATGAATAAGACAGTATATATAACAGAAATTTTATTAATTCCATTTGAACTTTCTAATATGTATGTCTATTATAAAGGGTCAAACTATAATATTTGATTTTCTAGTGGTAATAAAAATGTAAGGATGGGAGCGTCTTCGAAACCGACCAATAATGGGCCCGGATTTGTATCCGAAAACAATACAACGGTCAAATCATACAATCACCCGCACGAAGAATTGCATTAACGTCTCGCTAAAAAGCAACGCACGGGCTATTGGTAATTGGCCTAGTAATCCAGTGACGGTGACGACACCTGAACTGGCACCCTCCTCTCCAAACTACATCAACTAGATAACATTGAGCCTCTACAGATTTGGGGTGGGCAGACTGTTCCAGGGGACTTATAATTTTTCGAGGTTTTGCGGTCCACTCAGTGTCAGTAGCGAACACAGGGGGAAGAGGATGCCCCTATAGCCCTTGATTTTCTTCTCGATTAATTATAACATCATGTACCTAATATGTAAAATTTAATTATTTGTTATTAATATTTTTTTAATTAATTAATGCTAATTATTTTTCCAGTAATTAGTTTTTTACTGTTTTTATCTTGAAAATCTGCAAAATCAATACATATATAGGTTCGGCTGCGTATTGGGATATAATACAAGAATGGTAGACTTTCGACCCTCCCCGCCAGAAAATTCTTGTGCACCACCACTCAGTGTTAAAGGTGAGGTGAGGTAAGGATACGCGGTCTACAACGCTTATTATAACTCAAAAACAAGTACGGAATATGTGTACTTACCTTCAGCACTGAAATAACAAAAAAACAAAATAAACTAACACTTTAAAACCACGTTCAAAGCAAAAAACGCAAGATACAAACAAAATAATAATAACCACAAAAATAATATTATCAGATGATGTATTTATTATCAAACAATTCAAGTACATTTAAAAAAATAAAACATTTTTAACTTTAGTTAATTTTCGTTGTTGTAGTCAGTAGAAGACTTAATCTGCATATTGTCAAACAACCTTGAAAATTTCAGTATACAATTACTGTTGGCTAATCTTCAGGTGGTCAACCCCAAATGTCTTGGTGGTCCACCATTTTTTAGAGCTACGAATTAAATGCTAGTAAAATTACATTAATGCAAATTTCTACTTAATCTTGTGATAATTCTATCAAAATATTTTTACCGCCAAATAAATTACTGTAATCAGAAAGTATTCTACCTGTTACTTTTTAAATTCATATTGAAATACACCAAGTATGTCGTTTTCCTCGAAATTGTGCAAAAGAATTTTACAGGTAAAAATGTGAGTACCTCTGCCTGTAAAACTGATTTCTTCCCACCATTAAAATGGATAAGATTATGACAACCCTTAAAAGTTATGAGCAAGGCTACCAGATTGGCAACTTTATCACCCTTGGTGACAACTAAAACGAAAAAGGATATTGCCAAGGAGCCTTCGAGAAGTCACTGAAGTCCACATTTCTGGAAATTACCATGAAGCTATATTAAATTCGGTGGAGTTCAGAATCTTCCTGTGTATTATTTTGCAATAAGGCACAGAGAGAGAGAGACTATATATCTCCCTGAATCCATCCTAGTAGAACTGTTTTTTAAAAAAAGCTTTCTGTGAAACGCTGTAAAGCTTGTTGATAATGAGAGTGTATTTTTCATTGGTGTAAATAATCTGTTATAATATTTATTTATATTTATACGTCGATTTGTTTTCGTGCATTCTTGGTCCATTAATAAATTTGCTACTATTCTATTACTTGATGTCATCGGATGCACCCCTTCCATATGCAAATTTGAAGCAATATGTAGTAAATAGCAACTGTAAACCTTTGCTAAATATTTTTGTATTTTATTTAAAAATGTGGGATCACTGAGAAATATATTTTGTTCTATTCTCAAAATATAAATTCGTGTTTAATGAGAGAACAATCCTCACTCTTCTCGTTGATTTTCCAAAATACCGACTGTAACTGAACACTAAATGTTTTTTTCTCTCTCTGCCATGGAATTCTAGTACGGACACAGTTAAAATGTTTCAAAATGCATTCACAAATGACTGTTAATAAAAATTTTAGAATTTAATTAACGTCAAAAATGTTGAAAAATCAAGGCAATTATATAATTTCAGTTTTATTCTGACTGTGTGAAGAAATTCTGAGAAAACGACCTGTGTGTGTGAATTGTGGCGAAATGGGGTTTTAGATACACCTCTTTGCATCGCCATTACTTTTTCATTTTTTTATGATAAGGCAATGTGTACATTCTCTAAAAAAATTCCCATGGTTTAAACTAGTTCTTTGGGGTCACCTTTTTGAATTCATTCGTGCAACAAGAAAGAATATCGTATGAATTATGAAAAAGCTTCACAAGAACGTCTTTAAAAGCAGTTTTTGATAATTGGTAGAAGAATGCATTTAAATCTATAAATAATGCTTTAAAATTTGATCTGCTCACTAATTCCCCTTTTGTGTTTCGTTTTCTCCGAGCACTCTCTCACAATAATGTATAAGTAAGCAATAATATACAGTCGGATCTCTATATAACGAAGCCTCTAAATCTCGGAAAAAGTTCGTTATATGGAAAATTTGTTATAGAGAGGCTCATCTTTTCATATATTTTATAAACCACTTAAAACAAGTTTTAAATTCATAAAAAAGGACTATATACGAGTATTTAAAAAGTAATTATTCACACCTTTCTTTGAATTAGTATATCATTATTTTTTAAATCTTACCCATCAAAAAAGGAAAATAAGAAAGAAAAACTGCAAGTAAAACAAGAAAAAAGAATGTCTAAGAATCCATAGTATTTTCAATATTAAGGAAATAATTTTATACTAAAATTAGTAAATTTTAAGGACATATTATGATTTAAAGCATACAAGTAATATTAACCATACATTATTTTATAATTAGAACATGAGGACATGGGACAACTCCGTATAGAGTGAAAGAGGATATCAACGATGTTTCTAGTGAACTGTGCAATGGTGGTTAAAGGTTGCACTTCTTGAATGAAACGTCCAGAACTCCATTGCTCTCGGAGAGCTAGAATCTAATAAAATGAGTTCAAGATTTATAACCACCATAAAATGTGTTAAAAAGAGAATGACTTAAAATTTTTTTTTCAGAAATAATTTAAAGAAAAGGGGAATAAAGATTGAATCCCAAAAGAAAAAGTTCGTTGCATTGAAAACGCACTTCGCTATAGAGAGGTAATTTTACGAAGAAAATCTTGAAATGTTCAAGGTTCCAGGAAACCGTTCGCTATATAGGAAAATTCGCAATATAGAGATTCGTTATATAGAGGTTCGACCGTATATAAGTAAAAATTTATATAATTAATATCAAAATTTCTATATAAATACTGTCACGCATTACTTTCGTTTCTTTATGATATACCAGGCATTGGCAGCACCTATGGCACGCTTTGCAATATTCAGTGACACTGTACACCGGCTAGTGCCAAACTGTTTGACCTCACGGACGAGAGTAAATTCATTATTTAAATCCAGCAGACCACTCTTTAATGAATCCAAATTTTAAGTACGAAGAATTATATTTTATTAATTCTTTGCTTTTTTTCTTCTCTCCACTTCCCGTTCCAACGTTTTTCCTAATGATGCCTGATGAAGACTGCGGAGAATAGGATTTATTGATCAGTTAATGATTACATGAAGTACTATTAATGTTATTGTTATCATTTTCAACACTTTTTGAATTACTGAAGAATTGAAGAATATTCTTTTGTTTCTTTTCACTCATTGTGGTTTTAATTTATTTGAATCTAAAATTTTAAAAAAATGAGAAAAAAAGGTAGAAAAGTCAAACTAATTTTATCCCAATAAATATCAAATAAAAGAAAATATACACATGGTTAAGATTTAAGATCATGTCTGTCTTAAAATACACAGATATACCGAAGAAAATACAACAAAAAATTCCTAAATAACCCAACTAATATATCATTAAAAAGTTTTGTTTATATTTTAAATATGTTTTATATTGAACTCAATACGTCTGTAAGAACACCTTTAAATGCTTCAAATGATATATGTATATATATATATATATATATATATATATATATATATATATATATATATATATATATAAGAAATATGTATTATATATCAAAAAATAAGAAATAATAGATAAAGAACATAACAAGAAATAGCATAATAAAAATATAAAACCTGAACATGAAGAACAAAATTATAGAGAAATAAAAAAAAAGAAACTACAAAAAAAAGAAGAACCTAGCGAGTCAGAAAGCAATTTCGGACTTAGGACCGAATAAGTGGGGGTTAAACTAGTTTGAAGGCGCCAACCTTCCCCCTTTGCAACTCGGTAGGAAAACCAAATAAAATAAAATAAACAAAACTTCAGAGTTTGGATAACACAGAGAGTATGAAAAAACCACTCGTTACTATTATGTAACAAACTCTCCCAAACTCTTAATGCAGAAAAATCACAAAATAATTACGTAAGAAAAGTAGAAAAATGCTAAAACAATTACATAAGAAAAGTATCTTTCAAGAAATAATTTAACAAAATTTCTTTACTCACAGAGCTTTTACGAGGAGAATCAAGCGTCTTGACATTAATGAAAATCGATTATTCACCAAGTTAAAAAATTCGAAAATGCATAAACACATCTTTTGAGCTGACTTTTAAACCAGCCAGCAAAGACAGGTATAAAAAATAATAACAGGTATAAAAATAAAACAGGTATATATATATATATATATATATATATATATATATATATATATATATATGAGTAAGTAAATATTAACGTCACACTGTTCAGCTACACGAGGGCTTTTGGTGACGGACCACGTCATTTTGAAGCATGGTCAAGTGACGTGGTCTCCTAACCACCATACCACACCAACGGGAGGACGTTTGAGCTCTCGACAGATTTAACGTGCATCGCTCCCTACACGGTGGGTCTGTAGTGGTACTGGGCTCGAACTCATGACATGCCTGCCTTGATCCGATACCTTGACCACTGGGCTACCGCAGCCTTGATATATATATGAGACATACATGAGAGTGAAATATAAAAGAAGTGCGAAACGAGACGGGATAAAACATGTAGCTAAAACAATGCAGCTGCTTATTTATCGTCGCGTTATTCTATGAAGTGGAGTTTTTATAGCTTTTATTGTTATGAATTGAATTATGTTTCAATGCATCTTAAAACATAACTTATGTGACGAGTAAGTGTATTCCACACATTTTTCTGGTGAGAAGCGAAATTTTCTCGCGGACCATCCCTTTGGCGACTTCTGCTCTGCACCACTCTAAAATAAATGTCAATTTTTAAATAGATACAAGCCGATAATTTTGAAATTGAGCTTATTGAAGTAACGCAGTTCTAATTATGGAAATTAACATTTACGTAATCTAAAATATAACTCTATGTTATGAAGTTATGAAATATAACTCTAACCTTAACATAAATGGACTACCACTTAAATTTTTCGGATGCCACTTCTGGAGAGATTTAATTGTTGGATGAAAATTGCATAAACTTTACATACCGTTTTTGGATTCACATATCTGTGTGAGCAACCAGTACCACTAAAGACCCGCCGTGTAGGGCAGCGATGCACATTAAATCTGTCGAGAGCTGAAACGTCCTCCCGTTGGTGTGGTGTAATAGTTAGGAGAGGGGGTGCCAGCTCAGGTCTCGTCCACGTCACTTGACCATGGTTCAAAATTACGTGGTCCGTCGCCAAAAGCCCTCGTGTAGCTAAACAGTGTGACGTTAATAATCAATCAATCAATCTGTGTGAGCAAACATTTTTTTACATCCAAAACATGTCAAAATGATGTCCAACTTACTCTCACAAATTATACCAATAATATTGCTGTATAGAGTAGAGTAGTGCAAGTACAAGGTTCCCATTAAAATATTTATCTTAATTTAATTATATTAAAGGAATACTCTTAAATTAATCTGTTGATTTCTTATTTTTATGAATATGTTTAAATGTTACATAATACCCAATACAAGAGCAATTTTAGTTTTTTTGATGATGAAAGAAGAGTTAGATATATTTTATGTTAATTTTCCCTTTACTTAATATCTTTTAATAATGCGAAACACAATATGATAACACACAAAAAAGTCCATATTATCTATTTATATTAAACAAAAAATTAATATCTATATTCTTGACCTCTATTCTTCACATCTGTTTACATTGTGGCACAGGAATCGAGTTCTTTCAAATTTTTTTTCCTACAATGTAGCATCCTGAATCCTATTGGTAGATTGGTTTGGTATGCTCCAACTACAAGGTTGCTGACCCCGATGGTGCATCATTACTTTATTGGGTGACCATAAGATTTATTTAACAATAAATACTTTGATCCATGATTTAAGAGGGTCACTTCACGAAAATCAATGAAAAAAATCGATTTTTCTCAATTTTGATTGAAAAATAAAATCGCATTCTTTTTCTTTCTGATGCAATTTAAATTTTGTTCTAGCTGAATTAGAAGTGTTTTAAATATTTTTTTAAAAAAAGTATTTACATCTGTGTCAAACCCTAAACAGCTGCTCGCCACGCCCCTCTCAAATCAAAGCAAAAGACACGTGCTACTTTTCAGCCTTATCAAATAGTTTAAATTGATTAAAAGAATTTATTTTGATCAGCAACTTATTCAGGAAAGAAGTGAAGTGAATAGTTGTAGCTGTTTGTCTACTTTTTGGTAAATCACATGCTATTTTTTACCTCGTTAAATATAATGAACATCTGGTATCGGGTGGGAAAGTGTTTTTTATCAAAAACATTAATAATAAAATGTTTAAAAACGTTTTTTAAACTCGGTTAAATAATAAAACGTTTAAAAAACGAAAGTGTTTGGAAAAAAAAGTACAAAAACCCAATTTTTCGAGGAATTAAATGTTGCATAACAGTCACAGACAATTTCAACATAAATAATTCAGCTTTAAAAGCAAAGTTAGGTAAGTTTAATAAAGAGCATGTTTCTGGTTTAAATTTATTTCAATGTTTTTGTGAAATGACTGACATTTTGTACTGTTTTCTTGTGCTTCGAAACAACATTAATTATATAAACAAATACAAAGTGGTTCTACGATTCCATGCGTACATTAAATAACACGACAGCGAAAGTAACCAATGTGTCTATGGCATCAGCTTCTGCTGACACAATATCATTTAATAATGAATATCCAAATGTACCGGTGGCTATCGATAGTACCTAGCAATAAAAGAGGGTATACTTCTCTAAATGGTGAAGTTACGGCAGTTATATATAGTTTGAACACTGGGAAAGTTGTTGATGCTGAAACATTATCGCGGAAATGCTCATGTAATTTTAACAGCAATGTACATAGCGATGAGTGATCGGCAAATTACATTGTCAATAGTAGGGGAATGGAAGCGTGTGTATGTTGAAGAGGAGCACTTCTTTTTTTGAATCTTTAATCGCTCACATACATTACGCAATTTACGATACACATAATATTAGGACTCTATGGGGACTCTAAAGCATACAAAGCAGTATTAGAATCTAAACCTTAAATATATGTCAATATTGAAAAATTAGAATGTGTTGGTCACACACACATGTTGAGAAAATGATTGGGACATGACTTAGGATGTTAAAATGAAAATTAATAGAGAAAAAACTAGAGTACAAAAAATCTCTAGGATGCCGTAATGGTTTGACAGGTGTAGAAAGAGACAAATTGCAAAGATACGATATTTTGGCTGTTCAAAACAACTCGGGAAACTTGCCAGCTATAAGGCAAGGTATTTAGGCTATACTTTTTGATAAAATCTCCATAGATTTGAATCTACGACACGGTTTATGCGCCATGGGAGGTGACTTGTGGTGTAGATATATGTCCATACTGAAAGGTTACACTTATAAGCATAAACACGACTTAAGTATTGCAATAAGGAATTGCATAAAAATGTATTTAAAGGTCTCTAGTCTTGAACTTTTATCTAGATGCTTGCTTGATAAAACTCAAAATATTAGTGAAAGCGGAAATAGTATTTGGTGTATAATTCGAATAATTGCATTTGTGCAGTTGGAAACTTTAAAAACTATAGTAGATGAATCTATGTATTTATATAACCAAGGCTTCATTATCAAATAAAAAGTTTTAGATGTATTAAACATTCAACACTTGGATTTTACAAATGTCGAGCGTTGCAAGAAATAGATCCTGCGTGTATAAGAAAAGCAGAATAGGCAGTTTTATAATGAACCAAAGAAGCTAGAATTAAAAACAAACACTTAAAATGTTAATTATGTAAAATGATGATGTATGCATTGATTAAAATGTACAAGAATTTTCATCGTTTTAAAAATTTTGATATTTTACTCCACATATGAATTTGTTTTAAAAAAACTAATCAAAATTTTGAAAAATGCTGTAAATAAAATAATAAAAACAATACAATGAATACACAAAACAAATTCATGACTGTACAACCTGCCAATTTTTTAAAAATGTTCCTTAAACTTGGTCATTTTTAACATTACAGAGTTAGGGAAAATGCTGCGTGAGAAAGAGAGAGAGAGAACTGACCCCCTTTTCTTTCATTTTCCATTTATATCAAACAACGTTGAAGAAACGAACCAAGAAACGAAAATGCACTCATTAAAGAAATTCCTGCGGATATTTAGTGCAAATATTATTTAAGAATATTGGGAAACTAAAATATTATTTTTTTTGACTTCGATTTTTATATTTCCAAATTGAACAGATTTTAACCTTTCTAAGAATACCTTACTTTAACCTCTAGGGTAATTAGAAGCCCTTAAAACCTATTTTTAAATATTTATTGAAACTGGGGCCACCCATTTGAATAGGCGAAAAATGTAAGCAAAGTATTTCGTTTTTACTTAAAAGTTGAACGTCTGATATAAACCAAAACATGTATCTTTTATTGTAAATTGTGAGCCTTTTATTTTTTTTTATTTCCTAGCCAATTAAAAGTCTCACTGTATACATTAAAATTAATTTATCTCAAAGTGTATTGTGATGTTCCATGTACCTTCTCTGAGAAACTACAGTTCATATGTATGCATTTTTTATGATATATTTATAATGATGGCTAATATTTACTGAAATGAGATTCTTGAAAAACACGCAAAAATTCAATTTTTACAATTTTTTTCAGATGAAAAATGGGTTAAATTTCGCAATGTTTGATCAATTATTTTATTAAAATGTTCTAAATTAGATAAAAGCTCATTTAAATATAATGAAAATTGTGTACTTGAATTGTATGAAAAATTTCAAGCATGTACTTATAACAGATTTTGAGAAAAGGTACATCGAAAAAAGCCAGTTTAAAGAAAGAGAGAGAGTTTTCCAACTTCATTTAATATAGTTCTATTGAAGGAATACTCATAATTTAATCTCTTATTTTTATGAATATGTTTACAAGATACATAATACCCTATACATGTTCAATTTTAATTTTTCTATGATGAAAGTATAGTTATTTATATATATATATATAT